>JAQFZU010001046.1:0-16165 GCA_034696185.1 Henia vesuviana | reverse complement strand
AGGCATCATTATGACGCCTGAGTTACGGAATTCCGCAACAACACTGGCATCCATAGGATTCCAGAATGTTGCCTGGGGAGGCTTCCCACAAATGACGAACTAGTTTGTTTATGGAAAACAGTTTTCAGAAAACCCAATAAATTGAGACTATGAAATCAGATGACATAAAACACGTAAAATTGCAATTTCCAGAAACAGAATAAACAAGATAAATTGTTTTCATTTCTAAGATTGAACGCAGCTATTGAATGCACTTATTTTCTATTCTTTTTACCTAAATTTGATATGCTAAATTATTTTTCAAATGAAATAACCTTAAATGCAAAATTTACAATTTTTTATCTAGTATGGCCTATATTCAGCTTTTATGGCTTGTTTTGTATACTGTATCTTCGGAGGCACCAAAGAAGTGACAATTGGACCAACGGCCATTATGGGTTTACTTACAGCTGATCAGGTTCGAATAGGAGGAACAGCTTATGCTGTAACTTTGTGCTTTCTGACTGGAATTGTGGAATTTTTATTTGGAATTTTTCATCTTGGTAAGAAACTAAACTGCTGATATTTGTAAATGTTATTAACAATTTGTTAAAGGCTTTTTAATAGATTTTATTTCGGCTCCAGTCATAAGTGGTTTTACGTCAGCTGCTGCCATTATAATTGGAGCAACTCAACTTAAGGGATTATTTGGTTTAAAAATTAAAGCGAATCATTTTCTTGGAGTTATGTATGAAACTGCCTTACACATTGGAGAAACTAAGTACGTTATTTTTTATTTTATTAGAAAACTGTAAATACTTTAAAAAATAATTTTATTTTAATAATTGTTTACAGTTTATGGGATCTTTTTCTGGGCATTGTATGTATCATCTTGCTGTTAGTCATGAGAGTAAATATAGTTAAAATATTTAATTATTAATGTTTGTATCATGCTTTTACTAACTTTTAAGAGTGAGAATTCACAAAATATATATAATAAGAAACAGATAAAAGTAAGATGGTATCCTATAATTTTTTGTGATATAATTTGTTTAAGGTCATTTGTTTAAGGCTATTTCACATGAAAAATAACTACAAATTCGCTTACTCAGTAGTACACATGCACGAAATATAGTTTCACATGATAGTAGCGATCTGATTAGATGCTTGTCAAGCGATTGGTTGAGACCTGCAATTCGAATAATTGAGCGATAAAATTTCAAATATTTGGTTGCATGTTCGTGCGACAAAAGGGGTTATGATTTCGCAGCAATTGGTGATAACAGTTTGCAATGCAATTTTTGCAAATTTGAGCAATTTTTGAATTGAAAACTGCTCAAGTGAAACAGCCTTTACTCTTTTGCCTTAATTTGAAAACGTGCAGTATCAATTCAGACAACTTGTATTTGATCCCATTATCACTTTACACATTGCAGACCAACTGACATTTTTAAAAATATGAAGGATAGGCTTATTGTATTCAATACTTATTCTTAATGTCACAATACTCGTTTTCGAGTTTATATTGTGTGTTATTCTTTGTATTTCGACTCAATACTTGCTGTTCATGCCTATCAGTCTCTTTTTGTCATGTGGCAACTCCAAAAAGAACTTCAATCGATTTAAAACAGTAAAACGGATTTATTTAATAAGAACTAGTGATTATCTGATTTAGGTTCCAGATTGTAGATCAGGAAATAATTTTGATTTGGAATATCTTTAAAATACCACACAATGGAATTGCCATGTATTAAAAAAATTATAAAAATGGTTTTAAAATTGTAATTCAAAACAAAGACATTTACAATCTTGTTTTAAACCTGAAATGAAATTACTTCTGGCTTCAGTCTAAAGATACATACAAATCTTAATATTAAGCAAGAAACTCTAGCACCACTTTGCTTAAGATTTGGAATTGTTCTAAAATTTTGTGTAATAGTATTACTTCTGATCCACTAATTCAGAATAGAAAGATAACAATCATGAGTAATATCATGAATAGCTGCATTCAAAAACTTTAGTGTTATTGTTAAGTCATTGTTGTATCAGTGCAGTGTTAAGTTTATTTTTGAGTGTGCAATTGTTATATGTTGTTAACAAAATAAGTAACTTAAAATGCAATAGTCATTTTTATTTACAAGGAGAGGTTCCGAATAAGACAATAGCCGATTTCTCTAAGATTGATGTCAAACAATTTTTTATTGGCATTAAAACTATGTCCTTTAATAAAAATGTTCAACGTTCAACCAATAATAATCTATGTTAAATCAAAGTTGGCACTTTTCTCCATTGTTACACAATTTGTAATGATGTCTGTTACCAGAAGTACTTCTTTAGCTATATTACATCTAGAATCCATAATAGTAGTGCAATTAAAGAGTATTGCATTTATACATAGCCAAATTTCTCAGTAAATGTTAATGATAATGGAGAAAGTGACAACTTTGATTTGACATAGATTATTGTTGGTTGAGCATTGAACATTTTTATTAAAAGACATAATTTTGATGTCAACAAAGAATTGTTTGACATCCATCTAAGAGAAATCAGTTATTGTCTTATTTGGACCCTTCCATTGTTAGTACATTGTATGACCTAATGTCATAGAAAGTTTGGAATTTAGCAAAAGAGGAGACATCAATTAGCATAGTTTAGAGAAAAATTAGAGAATATTAGCAATAGTGTAACAAAAGTTCTCTATCAAACAAACTATCTAATTACAAAATTAGTAATAGCACAGTTAAAAAAATTGGCTGCAGTGGTGCAGCAATGTAATAAAAATGGGTAGCATTGTCATCACTGAGTTGTCATATCCATAGTTAACAGAGGACTAGCAATAATACTTATGAATAAGATATCACAACTATTGCTGCCACAGCCAGCCCAGTTTCTAGTATTATCATCTTTGTTGAGTGAATAGTAATGGTAACCTTAATTATGAGTTGTATTTGAGAGATTATACAAAAATCGATGGCCTGACTACAGTAAAAAATTTTCATTATAATTTTTAAATTTACCTGTTTAATGGACAATTTTAAAGAAAACCAAGGCTTTTCATTGGTTAAAATTTGATAAGTGGTATAAACATAGAAATAAGACCCACTACCAATTCAGGTTCAACTATGATAGACTACAGACTATTTTGAAAAAACAATTATTTTTATCCAATTTAATTTCCATTACAGATTTAGACAACCTAGAAACAAGAAAGCTATGCAAATAATTATCGCACTTTGGGGATGTAGTTTGTGGAATATTTAAAATTAACAAAATCAAAAACTCACTGGAAAAAATCAGAGATTTATCATTTATAAATTTGTTTAAATAAATTGTGTAAATTTTAATTAAATTTTTTAAATGCACTTTTTTTCATAAGAAAAAATCAAACTTTTTTCTTATGGGAAAAAGTGCATTATTAGGCTATAAGTTTAACAATATAAATTTTTTTAATTCGAAGTGCATCTTAAGATTTTGGCTATGTTTTAGTTATATAATAATCGATTTTTTTCTTTGAAATTATTCAAATCAGAGGCGGAGAGGTTCGTAGTACTTCCTTCTAAGGATAACATAAAAAACGGTTAGAGAGAGGAACGATCTCTAAAACAAAAAGTACATAAAAGCGTCGATAGGTGGTGGCGTCTCGTAGGCTGTCACACGCCCCCTCCAATTTCGGTCTCATCACGAGATCCAACAGTGTGCCTACAAAAGAAAATAAAGTCGTTATGCCATGCAGGGCGATGCACTTGACGTCTTCTTGATGTCCTAAGTGGGAGTGAAGTTGATGGAGTGTCCAAGACATCATCATCAATAATCAGTGTAGGAGATACAGTATCTAGAATGTTTATTTAAAACGTTTTGTCGGATGGAGTAAGCAAGTTGTAACACTTGATCTGCGACACATGCACAATCTTCGTAGAACCATTTGTGGAATGTCTGATTTTACAAATATCATTTGGATAAACATTCGTTATTTTGTAGATTGTGCGCTGATGCAGAGGATCTAATTGACCGCGTCTGTAGTTCACTAACCACATGTGGTCGCCAATATCGTACAAATGTTCAATGTGAGATGAGTCATACTGTGTTTTCTGTTTTGCAAGCGCATTGCTGAGATTTATGAGAGTCGTGAAGCATGTCAATGGCAGCAAGACATGGTATATCCTTAACAATAGTTCTTAAATTGGTATCACTTTTCTGGAGTGGGTATAGCCATGAGCTAAATAAAATGGCGAAATTTTTGTCGAACCTTGTGCGCTCGTGTTGATAAAATGGATTATTTTCTTCAGAAATGTGTCCCATTGACGTGAACTGCTGTCAGCATATTTGAGTAAGACGTTCTTAATGGTTCGACTAAGCCATTTGCTTGCGGGTAGTATTGGCATGTCACAAGATGCTCAATGTCCATCTATTTAAAAATTGTTGGACAGCGTGACTCATAAAGCCAGTTTCTTGATTGGACACAATCGTAAGTGGTAAGCCCCACTGATGAAAAATCTCATCATTCAGAAACATAATTAGTTCTTTGGCACCTGTGGAAATTGTTGGTTTGGTCACAATATAACGAGTCATGTGATCAATACAAACTATAATATGCTTATGTTCAAGGTATGTAATTGGCAGAGGATCAATGTGATCGATCAAAATGGACTGGGACGGCTCTGTTGGAATCGGTCTTGGATGGAGCATTTCTACGGGTTTGCTTGTCCTTCGGTTAAAGGCCTGGCAAATGATACAATTCTGGATGTAACATTTGACATCAGTAGATACTTGGCCATCAGTATTTTGTCAATAAACGCTTTTTTGTTTTATACTTATCCATGTGACCGACTTCATCATGATTCAATCAGAGAGCTTTATTTCGTAATGACTTGGGAACGAAAATTTGCAGCAAGGTATATCCCTGGTCATTAACTGTTTTATGACACTTCGTGTTACAAAAAATTCGTTTAGATATCCTTATCCTTTTTGTTGATCACATTTTCTCATTTTAAGACATCAATTCTTGTCTTCGTGTAAGCATCTGTTTGTTGACAAATTGCTAAACGTGAATCTTGGGCTGCAATAATGGTGCAAGCCATCACGTCAGTTGTTGGTCGAGACAATGCATCTGTGACATTTGATTGTTCTGATTTATGTCAAATCTCAATGGGATATTCCTATAAATCTAATGCAATTCTAGCATATTTGCGGTTTAAGGTTTGAGCAGTTTTGAGACCAGTTGTCTATCCAAACAATGACTTTTTATAAACCCATGACATAAATTCTAAATTTATCAATAATTGTCCAATGAAGACCCAGAGCTTCTAAGTGGTTTGAGTGGATGCGACGTTTGGCATCTATCATTTGCTTACTTCAATGACCATTTCGCCATTTTCGGTTTTCTGTGAAAGATAGGCTCCAAAAGCATCGATGCTGGCATCAACATGGATATGTGTTTCGTGACTGGGATCGAAATGTCTCAAAATCGGTGGACTTTAAAGTTTCTGCTTCAACGTTTGAACACTAGTCGTATGTTCTGGAGTGCAATTTGTAATTTTCGTATTTTTTTGAGTTCATTTGTCCACATAAAAGGTTATGAAGTGCACAAAAGCTAGCAAAGTTCTTGATGAATTTTCTAAAATAAGACATGAGTCCAATAAAACGTTGTAATCCTTTAATGGTTCTAAATTCATTGGGAAAACTGTTGATTGCTGCTGTTCGTTCAGGATCGGGTCATTTTCCATCGTGAAAATGACTTGATTTTTCTATGTTAGCTTTATTTGATAAACTGTTGAAGGGTTTGATCAATTCGAAGGATGTGATCATCGATGGTTGTAGTATACATGCATGAATCGTTGAAATATGCCACTAACACATCTTGCCATTTCAAATCTTCAGTTGCCCTGTTCATAACTGCTTGCCAATTTGCTGAAGCACCATGTGGACCAAAAGGCATTTGAATGAATTTGTATTGACCGTCAGGGGTCAAAACGGCGGTTTTATGTTGGTCTTCGTCACGGACCTTACTATCCAAAAACCCTCGTTTTACATTCCAAGTAGAAAAATAATGGCCTTTGCCAATACATCTACTGTATCGTCGATTCAGGGGATGCTGTATACTCATCTTACAGTTTTGTTGAGTATTACGAAATTGACAACAAGTCTTGATGTCGACGGATGATTTGGTTATTCAACGACAAAAATCGGTGCTGCATTTGAAGATTTTGATTTTCGGATAATTTCCATTTTAACCAATCATGAATCTGTTCGCGCAAGAATTGCCGGTCGGTCCACGAGATATTGGTGTTATTTTAATCGGCGTAGAATCAGTCAATTCGATAACGTGTTTTGTTTGTGGGCAGAAACCAATATCCAATTTTCCGGTGGAAAAGAACGTTTGGTTTTTTTCGGAGAACTTTACATAGCTCTTTGACCTGTTGCTAGGTAGCATCGGAGGTCACATTTGTTTGGAGATTTTCCAAAAAATCTTCTAGTTTACTATTGGAACCGGAATCTTCAATTTAGTTGACATGAAGATCACAAATTGATGCCATTGCCACAAGATGTAATGGTTCAATATCGTTTGTATCCTGCATGTTTAACCAAACTTCTTCATCATCAAGAATGGTATTGATGGTATGTCACTTCATGTAGTTGACATCTTTGGGCTATTAATAGGCCTATCAGACAGTGTATTGAGCAAAAATAAGCAACTATTATATCTGAAAGGGATATCAGGTGTCATCCGGTTGCTCTTTGGACTGTAGTTTTGTTTCGTAATAAAGCATGTTGCTATTGGATCGCGATTTGGTATGCAAATGGAAATTTTGGCATCGGGTCCAAACGTAAATGAACAGCCAATTTTGGATCTAGAGTCTGCACCAAGCAGTAATGGGCAAGGAAGCTCTTGTACAACGACAACATTAAGTTTTGCAGAAATTTTACCGACGGAAATTTCTAGATCGGTCGTACCGGAGGGCCTCATTTTCAAACCCACAACGGAGAAATTTTCTCCAATCCAACGTTTGAGTGGAAATTTGAGCTCTTTGAATACTTGGTTTTTGATAATGGCGAAGTCGGCGTCTGTATCAATTAGAGCATCGAAAGTTCAGTGATCGTTGATTTTTGCAAAAGCAACTGGTTGGTATACGTGTTTTGACTTGAAGTAAAAGGTTTGGCCTTTCTGAAATAGCACGGCAGTTTTCTCAACTGCCTTGGCATTTTGGCCTTATTTCGGTTTTCTTCTTGATATTTGTTTTCAAGTTTTTAACAGTCGGAGGTGACTTAGCTTTTTCCAGATCATCATGATCCCTACCAATGAGACCAATTTCGTTGCAACGAAGGCATCATTGAGACTCTTGTGACTGCGTGCCAGAAGATTTTGTGTCTTTTTGATTTGCCTGATCTTTATTGGCATTTGTCTGGTTTGATTAATTTTTATTGGTATTTGTTTGACTCGGTTGTGTCGGCTTTTCTGACTTTTGTTAGTATTTCTTAAATGGTTATGTCGGGACTCTTTGTTCGAGTTCTCGGGCTAACTCGACAAGATCCAGACAGGAACAGGTTGCCTTAAAGTGAGCGGTAAGGATATTCGCAATTGATTGACTTCGGATTCCAAGAGTTAGGTATTCCACTTTATCGCGATCACGAAGTTTCATGGGACAATGTTCAATTTGTTGAATTTTAACATGAAGAAAATCGGTTAGAACTTCATCGGGTTTCTGAGTTTGATTTTTCACATCTTGGACCAGGAGAAAACCATTATATCTTTTTATGTACCTAATACTGTATCCCTTTTTTAGTCATTTGAGAAGGTCTAATTTTGCTTGATCTTCATATTTAGCTTTAAATTAACAACTTGGTTTTTTTCTGGCATCTAAATTTGAAATAAGGCACAAAAAACTATAATTCAGTGGTTTTTAGCTGACATAGACATTAGACATTTATTGAGTCTACTTGTCTAGTGTCTAAAGCAATTATTAGACATTTATGTTTACAGTGTGCCTGGAATATTAAACTCCCTACAAATGGATGGAATGTTCTGGTGCATAAAAACGTAGTATATATGATCTGCAATTCTTAACAATAAGTTTTTGAGATTGGTTGTAATTTCTAATTGCATCTATGACTGTAATAATAATGGGATCAGTAGAATATTTGCAGTGTTTTGTGTAATTGTCTAATCTATTTGTAAGTAAACATGCAAATACCATCAGTTTTTAAAATCAATTTCTATATGAAGTAGAAAATTTTAAAAAAAAACTTGTTATTTAAAATAGGGTACTACGAAGTAAAGATTTACTTCCTTTCTTACAGAAATTCAATTCTATTCGTTGGAACTCAGAATCAACAAGTTTATTTCATAGAATATTCAGAAAATTTGTCTGGTTTTTGTCAACAGGTAAAAAAATAAAATTAAAGTTAACTTTGTTATGCATGTCAGTGTAGACTTATTTAAAATACATAATGTTCGTAAAAAAGTTAGTCAAACTTTAATAACATTGCAATAATTTTCTTGAAATATACGGAAGTGTCAAACATTAATTGTCAACATTGTTTTTGTTAGGTCGAAATGCTATCATAGTCATTTTGGCTGGTGGATTAGCATTCATTTTATCAGAAACGGGCCACAACGTTTTTAGTTTAACAGGACCAGTACAGGGTGGAATACCATCTTTTAAATTTCCAGATTTAACTATAAAAAATAATGAAACTATAGGTTTTGTGGAAGTAATAACGGTGAGTAAAGTTTCTCAAGGAAACTAGGGAATAACTTGAGTTACTGAATTTTACACTGAATTTAAAAGCTGTATAGTTATTCCCTAGGTGAAGCTTAAAGAAGAGTTTAATAAATGATGGCTACTTGGTACTTTAATGCATTCTGCATGTCTATCAACAGGATTTGGGATCCAGTTTAGGCCTAATTCCTTTGTTAGCCATTTTAGAACACATCGCTATCGGCAAAATATTTGGTAAGAATTTAGATGCACCACTACAGTAAGCCATTTTCTACAAAACATCATCTTTTAGCTGGAGGAAAAGCATTGGATGCTTCCCAAGAAATTCTTAGCCTTGGTACGTAAAAAGTTATTTAAAATGATATCAGAGAAAAACTTCATTTATTAATTAGTTAATTGATATTTAACTGAAAATAAAAATTTCAATATTTTCAGTAAAAGAAAGTACTGTAGGTAGAGATCTACAAGATTTTTTTTCCATATTTCAAAGATTAACTTTTATAAACATGGTATAAAATCAGTGCATGACTGGAAATTGATGTTTGATATTTAAGGGATAATTCCCAGCAAAAATAGTTTGCACAAATCTGCATGATTATTTGAAGTTTTTCTGTAGAATTATTTTAAGTTTTTTTTAAATTTTGCAAAAATTTGCCACATTCTGGAGTTTTTCTGTAGAATTTCTTTTAGAATTTGGTTCATTTTGCAGTTTTCTATAGACTTTCACAGATGTTAGTTTAAATCTTTAGTTTTTCCTATAGATTCTTGATAAATTCTGTAGAATTTTGCAGATATTCCACAATTAATTTTACCTGGATTAAAAGATTTTAAGTTTAGTTTAAGAATTTCTGATACTTTATTAATCGTTTTCCCTGATTTCATAATGATTAAATGCTAAACTTTTAAATATGGAATAAAACATTTATATCTTCCCTTATCTTCATTCTCCATTTTTTTTTGCTGAGAGTACAATGAAGAAATAAATAAAAAATATCTAGAATAAAATGAATCTAGAATAAAAATTCCATTTTATTAGTTATTAGTCATTTTATTTTATTAGTTAGAACAAGATCTAAGAAGACAGTTTCTTGTAGATAAAAATAGAAAATGACTTTTTTATAAGAATTTATTTACTTCTTATGTGAAATTAATAAATATCAAATTTTATACTCCAGGTTTAAGTAACATACTTGGATCGTTCGTGTCATCATTTCCAGCTACAGGAAGTTTTTCTCGGTATTATTTTATGACAAATTATAAACAATTTTGATAATTTGCTTTCTTAGAACTGCCCTTAACAACAGTAGTGGTGTACAATCAGCATTTGGAGGAATATTTACAGGTATATTACCATATAATTATATTCTTAATATATCTTAAATTTGATTTTCTGTTATACAAATCATTAAGGTGCTTTGGTGTTGTTGGCATTGGGAGTTCTCACTACATCCTTCAAATACATTCCAAAATCAACTTTATCAGCAGTAATAATTACCACTGTATTTTTCATGATTGAATATGAAATGATTCCGCATTTATGGAAATCAAAAAGTAAATACATTGACAATTATTCGAAATTACTTTGACTTTATTTTTATTTTTTTAATTTTAGAATCTGATTTGTTTATTCTAATTGTTACATTTTTTAGCTGCATTATTTGGGGAGCTGAGGTATTTCAAATTCAAATATTTTTATCATTAGTACAAAATTTATTTTTAAATGTTTTAATTGATTGAAGCCAATCCAGATCAATGGTAACTGATTTGATGAAATCAGAACTCATGTTGTAAATTGGTATTCATAGTTAAAGTTTGATTCAATTAAAGAAAATAATTATGGAAGAGGGGCAATTCCTGAATTTAAATTCTATTGAGTGTTAACAAATTAGAAAGTACTATTTTTATTGCTATTGCTTTTGCTATTGCTATAGTACTATTGCTTTATACTCGTTGTTATAAAATTCTATTTATTCACTTAAGTTTCTGGGTTTATTGCTGTAGAAACAGCAAATAAAGCAAAATGTGGGACATACTATAGCACATTGCATATTCTATACAAACAACAAATAAATACAAACTACACAAGTAGCACAGTGATGTAGCATCTCAGAGACAGAATTTTTTATGTAGAATTTACACAGAAGTTCTATGTAAAAACTGTGACAGACATAGACTTTGTTAGTTTGTCATATCTCGGGGTTCGAATGAACTTTATTAGAAATATGTGTAAATGAATTAACCACATGGCGAAGTTTAGCGAAATAAATAGACACTATTGAAATGGCAAATAAAGACTCAGAATTTATTCCAAAGTATAACTAAGTATACACTTGACTGGCCGGCGGAGGGCCTTACAATCAGTACTAATACTAATAATACTTAAGTAAAGGATATGTGGTTTTGGCTGAGACTATGTGGTGTGATTGGATGGTCACGGATTTAATGGTGGCAAGCACCAATGCTGGTAGCGACGAATTGGCGTCGAAAGGCTTGTCCAGCGATTTGGCTTATGTTTAGGGGATCCTTAGTGTCCCTGCTGTGGCTGAACATATGTCTTCTACCTCAGTCACTTCACTGCTCTCTGATGGCACACTGATGGCTTGAAGACTGGTTGTTGCTGTAGCAGGTACTTGTAGGTATGAGGACTGAATATCTCTCATGTCCTGTTGTGGTGGAGTAATCCGCCCTACCAAATTTTCCCATTGGTTAAATCAAGGTTGCGACCTGACATCACAACTTTGGGGTTGCACTTCGGGGCCAAAGTGGGGTTAATCTGCTTTGGAATGTGCATGAAAGGAGGGAAAACTAAAACTAGGTCATAGTTTTATATTTTTACTAAATACTAATTTTAGTGATGAAATTAGATGGTGAATTAATTCACCTATCTAATTTGGGATCATGACAAGTTGAGACATCTCTGAGACAGAAATTTCTATATAGATCTTACATGTAGATTTTACGTCTGAGAGACATCATTTCTATATTGGTGCTACTAGGGTATAAGATAGTAAATTCCACATTTTATAAAACTTAAAACATATACAAACTAAACATTACATTACTTACTATAAAAACAGTTGAAAATTGTTTTGTACATCTAGGCACTCTATTATAGTTGCCTATTTAAATACCATACATTCTTATAAAAAACTATACATTCTTTTTCCGAAAACAGGTAAATTGATGGCTTGTTCTGTAAACCAGTATACAACTTCAGTCCATATATGCTGTTAAAGCAAATTTTTTGTCTTGAATCAGCATAAAAATTAATTTTGATGCTTGTTTTCTCTTTTCTCTTTTTGGTGTAAAAGTAAATTCTCTATTATTAGGATTTTTCCATTTCAGCAATAGCAGGCTATCTTGTGATACAGAAATTCTCAATATACTCAACAAAAAAACAAATTAATTTTAAGTGCCACTGTAAATATTGATTTGCTAAAAACAGCTGTTGATATTCATTAGATATATTAATTGAGATCTAAGCAATTGTAAGAATATATTATTGAAATTTGCATAAGAATTGATTCTTGAGTTTTCATAATTTTTTTTCAAGCTGTCAAACCTGAGACAATATCAGTTAATTGTACATTAAATTTGAGAAAATTTCATCTATTGCTTTTTCATCTGCAATAGAGACTTGCTTGCAATACTGCAATAATGCAATTTAATAGAGGTGTGAGGGTGGCCGAATGGCGAAGGCGATTCTCGCGATGCAACTATCAACTGCAAAAAGTGAGATTGCATCACGGGCGGCTAAGTACCCAGTACTGGCAGTGTTTAAAACTTAAAATTTGCATTTATAAAAGTTATTGTTAACTTTTACTGCTTTTTAAAATTTAACAGAAGTTATTTTTTTTAATATATGTATAGAAAATAAATTATAAAATGCACTTTTAAAAATGAGCGCATTTGCTAATGATTGAAACCTATTAAAAAGTGAAAGTTGCGAGTTTGTAATTTTTTATAATACAACTTTCAATGTTGTTTTTTAAAAGTGATAATGGGGTAGGAGGGGGGAAATATGACATCATTCTCAATAGACAACTTTTACAACTTTTATCAAAAGTCATAAATGTAGAGTATATGAACCGTACCTAGGTAATATATATTAGTTTAGTACAGATTTTTACATTTAAATTTTAAAAAATATTTCAGTATGGAATACTAGTTGGAGTTGGTGTATCACTTGTCATTCTTTTATACAAAAATGCAAGACCAACAATAACAGTCGAGAAAACAGTAAGTTTAGTTTAACATAAAATAACTATGAATATAATATACATATTTGTTTAGTCTCTCCCTGGTGTGGAATACATAATAGTTCAACCAGATAGAGCACTTTACTTTCCCGCAACTGATTATCTCAAATACAGAGTAAACAAATTGGCTTCAGGTTGGTTTTATTATTTAAGTTTTAAGTTGTAAAAGTTTGCACATAAATTAACTTTTGTGTTATATAATAAATGTATATTTCAGTCGATTCAAATATGCCAGTTATATTTGATGGATCACACTTGACAGGTCCTGATTTTACTATTGCCCAAGTAAGTTATATTTTAATAAAAAATTACATAGAAAAGTTATACATATTTATATTTTGTTCTTGGTAAAATTTAGGGTATAAAAGATTTAACAACAGATTTTAAAAACAGAAAACAAAAACTTTTTTTTACAAATTTAAAGGTAAAATAATGATATTATTAAGTTAAATTAGTGATTTCATATGTTTCATTAAATTACAGCCAGAAGTAATAAATATTATTCAACATATGGTTCCTGATGAGTTTCAGCACTGTCAAAGTAAAGATGAAATAGAAGCACTTTTAAGAGGTTTATATGAATATTTTGTTTTAATTTTGAATTTAAATTGCAAATAAAACCAAACTGCAGATAATTTAGTTATAAATATATAATATATAACTGTACATATGATATATAGTAAGAAATATATATGGGTAATATTGTGCTATTTTTGATAATTAAAAAATGAAATTGGGAATAAGATTTTTTATATCTAATGTCTAAAAACCCATAAAATAAAAATTTATAAAATTTTAACTTTAAAAAATTCAATCCATATAGAGAATTTTTTCAATATAGTATTAATTCATTTAAATTATTTTAAATTTAAGCAGTTAAAAAGATATTTAAATAATAGGTTGATTTATATAAATTTCAGAAAAATATCCTGAAGCCACAATTATGAAAGGTTCTGTAGAATCTTTGCATAAATGGAATGCTAACCACGAAGAAATAAGCCCCGTGATAAGCCGCCAGCAATCATTAGGACACATTGCGCAAATTCTGTTTCCCATTGAATCCCAGCCAGTTCTAATGGTAAACAAAGGTGTGCAAGTTAAAATTGATGATGAAAGTTAAAACTAAGAAACTAAGCAACAGATAATTTTTTAAAGTATCTCCAGCTCAGTGCATATAACAGTATATATACAGTCAAAGATCTAACATTCATTTTATTGTAAATAAGTACTTTTACAATCTACAAATGGGTAATTTTGTACACAAAGATTTGATGTGATTAGTCATTTGTAACATTATATTCATTTGGTGATGGAAATCAGTGTATTGTTATGCTTTATAAAAAGTTAATGTTATAAAAAATAGAATTATTTATATGTTTGTCATTTTTAATCATCATAAAAAATTCATATTTTATAAAGGTCTGTGGTTCAATTCCATATTTTGGCACTAATGTTGCAGCTCTGTAAAGAGAATCCAGAATGTAACTTCTTTTATTCATTTTAGTAAAATGTAACACTTGTGATGGCTTTTTGCTGCACTGTCGACTGGGCACGGACCCCAGTGCGGCAGATTCACAATAACCTCACTAATGGATAAACGGAGACAGACGCGTGACTTGTTTGTGTAGGCCTTTATTGATTAGGCCGCGACGCACATCATCGTCTCGTTCCTGCTTACCCTCTCGGTTCGCCGGCCACTTGTCGATAGCTGAAGCTATCGCCACGTAGCCATATAACTGATACTAGCATCCCAGATACATGGGGTGATGGTACGTGCGTTTAACCACCATGCGTACACTACCGCGCCCATAGCACTATGTCCTGGGCAGCCCCGATCGTCATGACAACCGGAACAGCCAGATCTGCGCTGCTCATCTTATCTCTAGGACCGGCAGGTGCAGACTGTCTGTTCCTCGTGGCTGAGCCCCCCAGTTTGTGCGAATGGACGTGCCCCAGAGATCACGTGTTCGGGGGTTTGTACTGCCCTCTAGTGACGACTGGGCATACACGTCATTATTTTGTTTGAACAACATCTATAGGTAAGTTTGTAGTGATCCGCCCCTGTAAAGATATCCGACCCTTTTTTATGACCCTTTGTCATGCGAATTTTGCATGACCTTGCTAATGTTCTTTTAGGTACACGAGATGCACGACCTTCGACTTGTGATCTGAATCTTTTGTTGGATTACCAATGATCACTTACCCGGGACGCGATGACGTGCTCGAGGCATCCTTTTTCAATGAGAAAGCCCCTGCCGATCACATATTTGCCACTAAGTGACACAGGTGGGGCACAAGTGACGAGGCAGGCTACTGAGGAAAGTGATACAAGATATACAAAAACCACCAAAGACACAATTTCCGAGAGACCTCAAGAGCTCCACAAATCAAGCCTATGCCATGTTAACCAAAACTGCAAGGAGTGACCGGAGCTAGAGCTACAAGATTTGTGCTGAACTGCACTTTGGTAACAAATATACCCTAGACACGACGTAGGCACCGCCATTAGTCTCAGCACAGCAGCCACTCGTGCTCATGCAAAGAAGGACCCCGACCCTCAGGACACTGGTAGGAAGACACGAGCAATACTGCTTGGAAGGAGAAATTTTACTGTAATTTTCTGACAAGTTGCATTAACACACAGCTCTCTTTGATTATTGTTTTCCTCTTGAGCAAACCATCTTTACTACTCTTGCGAACTGGCGCTGTAACTGTCAGCAGGGCTGGCAGCGATTGATAGTCAGAAAAAGTAAGAAGAAAGAAGAAAGCAGATTTAATGACATAAACCCCCAGTGACAGCTGCCAAGATGGAAGGCATAAGACGAACCAGCCTCAGAACACCAGGCTATACACATAGGTAAGAAACATAAGTCTCAAAACTTAACAACACAACACCATACACAGATGGCTCTCAGCACAGCAAGTGTGAGTAACAGAAAATAAAGACAATAGAGAGTAAGAAGAGCAAATAGACTTTAGAATCAAGCCAGCTTAGATGAGACCCAAGTCAAACATGTGCCCCCTTTCCCCCCAGTCCAAGAAAACCCCCTCAAAACACAACTATTTATTGATACTATAATACTCAAATGCAAGAATAAAAACACTAGGCAAAAATACAGAATAAGAAGAAAAATATTCGCTACTTGCATGAAATATAGAGGGCGCAATGATCGCTCACAAAATGGCCGCCTAAGTAGGATAGTTATATCT
>JAQFZU010001045.1:0-16175 GCA_034696185.1 Henia vesuviana | reverse complement strand
TTAAGTTAGCGAGTGGGCGTTAAGTCCGGTGATGCGAAAACGTCCTGTGACGTATTCTTTTTTTTTTGTTAGCCATTTAATAATTTCTTAGGCGGGTGAATCAACTTTGAAATAGCGGGAAAAAGCTGAAGTCATTAAGCCTCACCCTCAATTGAATTTTCAATATTGCTTCTTGTCCACTCGACAACTCCGTTCCTCTTTACTCCTCTCGTGTTTAGTCAGTTTGATTTAGTGGAAATTGAATTGATATGGTAATTATTACGCGATTGGGTGGCTGACGTCAGCGAATTATCGATTTTAAGCTTTCGTTTCGAGTTTACATTTGAGTTGAAAATTTTTTTTTTTATTTTAAATTTTTTTTGCTGTTTTTTTTAGGGCAATACGCGCATTCCAGCAGGTGTTGTACATAGATCCAAGTTTTGTACGTGCGAATGAAGTTCATGTGCGTCTTGGTTTGATGTTTAAAGTCAATTCGGACTATGAATCTGCTAATAAGGTAATTTGTTTTTATCTTTGATAATAAAAATTGATAATTAAATGTAAATATCAAAGTGTATGACTTGTATAATTATATTTTTTAATTTTATTTATTTATTTTAAAATGATAAAATATTCTGATTTTTTGATAATTAAAAAAAATCATGTGATTAAATGTTTTTTATTGTTTTTTTTTATTATTATTCCAGCACTTTCAACTAGCTCACATTGATTCGAACAAGTGTACATTGTCTAAGTTGGAAAGTGAGTTATTACATTTTTTTGTGAAGTTTGAAGTTATATTTAATATGAAAAAAATATTTTTCAGTTCGTTTTCACATTGCTCACTTGCATGAAATTCAGGGAAAATATAAAATAGCTAAAGAAGCATATGAGCAATTGCTAGAGGCCAAAGATTTACCACGTAACGTTAGAGCTGATATTTATAGACAGTTAGGTAAGTTGTTTGATGAATAAATAATTAACATAATTGAGTTAATTTTAAATTATATTGATTTTTTTCTTTTCATCTAAGGTTGGATGCACCATACGGTAGAAGCGTTGGGCGATAAGCAGGTCCGTGAAGCGTATGCCATTCGTAGCCTGCAAAATTCAATCGAGGCTGACCCTTCGAGCGGGTCGAGTTTGTATTTTTTGGGAAGGTAAAAAATGAATTTTATTAGGTTTTATAAATAAATGATTAACATCGATTGTTGTCAAGGTGTTTTTCGAGCTTGGGGAAAGTGCACGATGCATTTGTGTCATACAGAAATTCAGTCGACAAATCAGAGGCCAATGCCGATACATGGTGCTCCATAGGGTATTGAAATTAATGGAAATTTTAATTAATTTGAATTTAATTGTTGAAAATTTTTTTTAGCGTTCTGTACCAGCAGCAGAACCAGCCTATGGACGCATTGCAGGCTTATATTTGTGCAGTGCAATTGGATAAGTCACACATTGCTGCGTGGACTAACTTGGGAATTCTGTATGAGACTTGCAATCAGCCTCGAGATGCTCTCGCGTGTTACATCAATGCTTCGAGGAGTAAAGGTGACGAAAGCCAAATCGATTTTGACATTAAAATAATTTTTTTTTTTTTAATTTTAGATGCCTGCATAAATTCCAATTTAGCAACTCGTATCAAGTTCCTGCAAACGCAGCTTGCCAACGCACCAATGCCAAGTGTGTCGATGAAGTAAGACTAATATTGCCGCGGTGACGGCATTAATTTATATAATGTTTTTAATTTCCTTTTGATTCAGGCCTCGTCAGTTACCGAGCATCGAGGAAGCATGGAATTTGCCTATATCCGCAGAAATGACTTCGAGGCAACAGCACGCTTCTGCAAATCATCAGGTAAATGTGATTTCTTCGATTTTGTTGTAAAATTTCTTTTGACAAATTGTGACTTTTATCAACTTTTCTCTCGGGGAATTTGTTTTTGCCTTAAAATTGTTCGGTTTAATATATTGAGAATTTATTTTCTGGAAAAAGAAAAAATATATTTGAAAACCGATTTCCTTGTATTAGGATTCATTGCATATTGGTTTTCTTTCTAACCTACTGATTTCTACCTGGAAAAATTCTTTGCAAGTTAGTTTTCTTTATTTCTTATTTCAAAAAATAAATTTAAATTTCTATGTTTAATTGTTTGGTGGTAGATCGGTTGCAAGTACTTTTTTAGGTACTGGTCATGATCGACTACTAGTTTTTTTTTAGTTTTAATGAGTGAATGTGATATTAATTAATTTGAATTTGTCGTTGCATTTATGTAGCAGGGTCCTGCCGGCACTCCGGTGAATGGTTACCCTCCAGGTCCGCCTCCACCGTATCCAGGAGTAAGAGGCGCTGGCAACCAGCAACTGCAACGACCACCGACGCCTAATCAAATGCATCAATTTAATAATCAGATGCAGACAGCAAATCCCGCGAAGAGAGTAAAGGTAAGTTTTAATTGACTGAGAATTATTAAATTATATTAAATGGTTTTAATTAACAGTCTTCCAACGAAGGCCCCGAGTCGTCTGCCTCACCTTCAGTGCCTCAGCAAAGGCCACCGCCGCCTCCCTTTCATCTCTCGAGTCAGCAACTGCAAATGCTCAATTACTTACAACAGAATCAGGTTATTCGAAGATGCTTATTCGAGCGTTAAGAGTCGTGTGCTGATTAATTTCTGATTTTTCAGGCTAATTTAACACCTCAGCAACAAACATTGTTGCAAAATTTGCAACATAGTTACCGTTTAATGCAACAACACTCACATCAACAGCAGCAAACACGAATGCAACCGCAACAACAGCAGCAGCAGCAGCAGTTGAGACCCAACTCGCCTGTAATAAAACAAGCGCAATTTGCTTCTGCTTTACCCAATCAACAGCAGCAGGGGACCGGTAATGCGCAATTGCAGTCAGGAGTCAGACCACAAACCAAACCGATGCCCGGTGCCAATTTTAACCAACTGCCCTTTTCTCGGGCCATGGCCAATGCCAGTTACGTGAACACGACAGCCCAATCTCACGGACAGTACGGCCAACCGCCCACTTTCCCCGTCGACTTCCGCCCACCATCCCGGATCACCAACGGAGTGCCTTACCGTGCCGAAGTACCTCAAGCCGCCACTGGTCAACCCCGACTGGCTCAGCCGCCCGTTGCTCAGCCTCGACCCTTTACGGGAACGTCGTTTGGCAGGGACAGTTTGCCTGGACAGTACAACGCTGCCGGGATGATGCAGCCTTCGGTCAGGCCGGCGCAGGGCAACGTGGGCGAGCAGGAATTACAGACTTTGTTACGGCAAAAGGACGCGACCACTTCGTTCGCCGAGGATTTGCTCGCCCATTTGACGCAGCAGCGCAATTCGCCGCCACCTGAAGAGCCCATCACTCAGTTGAGTTCGGGCCCTTTTTCGCCATCGAATCTGAGCCGGTCGTCCGACAGTTCGCCTCCTAGTCCCGTGCCTGATTGCGTGGCTCCGCCGACTCCTCAGCCACAGCCGAACAATCAATCCGTGCTCGTTGTGAAGACGGAACCGATTACGTGCGTGTCGTCGAACAGTAGTGTAGTAGCGGCGACCAACACCAACTCGGTGGTGACGACGACGGCGCCACCGCCGGTTTCGACATCGGCTTCGTGCTCGAACTCGTCGTGCTCGACTGCCAGTGCTCCGGTGACCGAAAAAGTGTCGTTTGGTGAATTGAAAGTGAATACTGTGACGATACCGAGTAGTGTTCAAGACAGTAAACCTATTCTGGCACCGTTGAGTCCAGTCACTTTGTCGATTAACTTGAGTTCGTCGCAGTTATTGGCGCATTGTAAAGGGTTCGGCAAGAATGGAGTGTCGAATACACACATCATGTCGGAGTTGTGCCCGCCTCCGATGCCGCCTGATCCTCCGAAAGAGAAATTACCGAGAGACAAGCTGTTACCGCCGACACCGTCGGTTTTTTTGGAAAATAAAAAGGACGCCTTTTCGCCCCAGTTGCAGGAGTTCTGCCTCCAGAACCCAATTGCTGTAATAAGGGGACTTGCAGCAGCTCTGAAACTTGGTAAGAAAAAAAAATTTAATTATAAATTAAATTTTTTTAATGTTAATTTTATTTTAGATTTGGGTTTGTTTTCAACCAAAACATTAGTAGAAGCTAATGCGGATCACAACGTAGAAGTGAGAACACAAATTCAACAAGGTTCGGACGAAAATTGGGACTCTACTGGGCGGAAAAGAGTGTGGAAATGTGAAAGTCATCGGTCGCATACAACCATTGCCAAATACGCGCAATATCAAGCGTCATCTTTTCAGGATTCGTTAAGGGTATTTTGAATATTTAAATTTAAAAAAAAAATTATAGATTTTATTTATTGATAGGAGGAACAGGAAAGAGCGCAAGGAATTCACAGAGATTCTGACAGCGATTCAAACTCTTCTACGAATTCTAAGTACGGATAGGAAATATTTACAAATTGAGTATATTGTTGAAATATTATTAAATGCGTTGTTTTAGGGGAAGGCGGCGACGGACGGGTGGTTTTAAAATGATCAAATTCGGAACGAATGTTGATTTAAGTGACGAGAAAAAATGGAGGCCACAATTACAAGAGCTTACTAAACTTCCTTCATTTGCAAGGGTACGAATATTTGAACTAATTGACATTTCCTGGAATTTTCTGATGAAATATTTTGATTACAGGTGGTATCAGCAGGGAATATGCTAAGTCATGTTGGTCATGTGATACTAGGCATGAATACAGTTCAATTGTACATGAAGGTACCTGGCAGCCGGACTCCAGGTCATCAAGAAAACAATAATTTCTGCTCAATTAATATTAATATTGGTCCCGGTGACTGCGAATGGTTTGCAGTACCCGAGCCATTTTGGGGTGCCATTTATAATTTATGTGAACGGTAATTTTTAATTCAAACGTAATTTTTATTTAATTTAATTTAATTTTTTTTTTTTTTTTTTTTTTTTAGGAATAATATAAGTTACTTGCATGGTTCTTGGTGGCCCGTCATTGAAGATTTGTTAGATGAAGGAGTACCAGTTTATAGATTTTTGCAAAGGCCGGGTGATTTGGTTTGGGTGAATGCTGGCACTGTTCATTGGGTACAGGCTGTGGTAAGATTTTTAAAGAATTTTGAATTTTTTTTTTGTTTTAATTAATTTTAATTTTAGGGTTGGTGCAATAACATAGCGTGGAATGTTGGTCCGCTCACCGCGCGCCAGTATCAATTAGCGGTAGAACGTTACGAGTGGAATAAGTTACAAAGTTTCAAATCTATCGTTCCAATGGTACATTTATCGTGGAATTTGGCTAGGAATATTAAAGTTTCTGATCCCAAACTCTTTGAACAAATCAAGTTAGTATTTAAACTTGAATAAAAATAATTTTTTAATTAAAAAAAAAAAAAATTTCAAAACAGGTATTGCTTGCTTCGGACTTTAAAGCAATGTCAGATGATGCTGGAATACTTGAAATGTTTGGGCATGGGAGTCAAGTTCCACGGGCGCGGTCGCAACGAAGCCTCACATTATTGCGTCAATTGCGAGGTTTGTGGTTTTAACTATTACAACTTTGCTTTAAAACAACTTAGAAGAACTTTAATGCCTTAAAAAGTACATAATTTGATTATTAAATCAAGCGCATCTTCCACTCAAACAATTTTCGCTGCAGCAGGAACTATTAAACCAACAGTTAACTCCAGCACTGTTGCACCTTAAAACAAAAGCAAAATTAATTTACGCTAATTAATGTATTACAACATTACCATTTGGTGGCTGCTAAAACGTAAGAAAATAAAGAATAATAAAGAAAAATGATAAATGATAAATGTTGCGCAATTGAAAGCAAAAATAACTTCATCATGGATTTATTCTAACTTGTTATTAATTTGATATCGAATTTCTTTTTGTAACTTAAACTGTAAGTTTAATGATTTATCCGGGTTTTAAAAGCCAGACTTGAGAATTAAAATATTTTTAATGTATTGTTTTTTTTAAATAGGTCGAAGTATTTAATATTTTGTTCGTAAAAGAACAAGATAAAAAACATGTTGTTCACTGCCAAGACTGTGCCCGAAAAACCAGTCCCCGGCTCGATGGTTTTATTATGTTAGAAGAGTATCGCATGGAGGAATTGATCGATATTTACGATAGTTTCTGTCTGCATTCGGTAAATTTATGATAAATAAAAATTATTTACGGTCTATTGAATATTTTTTTCTTTTTTTATAGCCACCAAATACAAGCACAGTAAATTCATGACATATCAGCGTACTAGACTCAATTCATAAGTACCAACTAGATCCGATTCCTAAACGTTGAGATTTATAATAAGAAATAAGAAAAAATAGCCTTAAATTTATAAAAACATGAGAAGAAAATTTAAAAAAAACACACGTAATAATTTCCAAATTTCATTGGAAATAGGCTGTGCAGGTTTTTTATAACTTTTTTTTTTAATTTAAATATTGGACTAAATTGAGTTGGATATATTTGGCCAGTATTATTTAATCCTTTTTTAAAAAAATTTTAAATTTGGTTTTTTTCCTCGAGCCTGAAATATTATCTCGCGACACTATGCAATGATTACCGTGCTGAAAATGAATATTTGGTGGAAGAATTGAGAAGAAATTTTTGATGAAAGTTGATTTTTTTTTTTGTTTTGTTTTATTTTTTTAAATTTATTTTTGGTTTTTTTTTTCTTGTTTCTTTGTGTTATTTTAGAATTATTATTATCACTGCCAAGAGAAAAAAAAATTATTTCTTTGTTTTATTCATCATTTTTTCACCAATTTTTTTTTCCTTTTCTCCAGAGCAAGAGATATGTGATAACTTTATCAGCAATCAATCATTTTATATTTATGTCTCATAAAAAAAAATCATAATTGTATCATAAAATAGTTTTTAAAAAACAAAATACACTCAGAAAAATCACACATTGCTTTTGCACTCAGCTTTTCTACTGCGTTCCACAATTTTTTTTTTTCATTTCAAAGTAAATTTTTCCTAAATTAATTTTAGTATTAATCAGTATTCATTCACTTGTGTAGTATTCATTTGTGGGACGTCGGTTAAGCTGATATCATGACATCACGTAAGGTAACAGGAAAGTTACATGGCAATTTTTCTTTTGAATTTTAGTGAGGAATGAAAAGTTAAGCTTATTTTGTATTTTTAGTTTTATCTGATTTTTTCCTTTTTTTTTTTTTAATTTTAATCAAAAAATGAAATTTTTATTTTTTAAAACATTGAAATAATTTGTTCGATTAATTTTTAAAACTGAATTGGATAAATTTGTTGTACAAAATGTCTTGTACGAATTTGTTGTCCACATCATCTTTTATACTTGTTAATTCTTTTTTTTTTCTCCTGTAAAATTACAAAAAAATTTACAAAAAAAATAACTACATTGTAAATGTCATGTTCTGTATTATATTACAAGGAAAAATACGAAATACATATTTATTGAGAATGAAATGGTTATGTTGGATCCTTGAAAATAAAAGTGATTGCTATTACTATTTTTTATCTTTTCTTTTCACCTTTTTCAGAATTAAAAATAAATAAATAAATTAAAAACAATTTATTTTGGCACAACTTAATTTACACGCGGCAAAATGATATTTCGAAAAATTTATACAATACAAACTACAAAAAGCAATAGAAATGTCTAATCGCTACGATGAACAGGATTTTAAGGTAGGAATGTAATATTGTCCTCTCGGTATTAAAAAAATAAAATTAAAATTACTTCTAATGCTATACTCTCCAATAATGATTAGGATATTTCTCTTTTTCAGCTCTAAGTGCTTGAATAATTGAATCCTGTGATAAGATATATTCAAATAATATATTTTATTTGTATTTTAAATCGAAGGTAAACTCACTTTACTTAATATTTGAGAATCGATGTTCTTTAATTCGTCCGTTTCAACCGTTTCAGTATTTGAGTCTTCGCTCAAGGAATTAATACGAGATACCACATCAACGATACAACTGCTCGCACTCGGCGAACGAGCTTTTAAAAATTATTTGAAAAATCTTAATTAAAGGTAAATTTTAATTTATTTTTTAATGTTAAAAATTACTTTGTGTTTCTTCGTTCGTTAACGGTGCTACTGACTGTTGTAACGATGGATGTGGCGTGTGTCTGGGCGATCTCATGATTGCGTGAAATGCAATGTCTTTTTCCATCGAGTGTTTATGAAGAACTTTAATCATGGCCTCCTTTTCTGCTAATTTCGATTCCAGATCTTTAATTCTATAAATAAAAGTTTCGGTTAATTTAAATCAAGTTGAAAGGATAAACAATAGCAATAAAAGACCTCGCTTCTAAATCTGCGCATCTTTTATTAACAGTGTGCAAATCTTCCATTTGCTTTAATTTTTCCGATCTCGCTTGAGCGATAACTCGTTCGTTTTCCTGCGATGTTTTTTCTAACGCTGCGATTTTTGCATCTCTAAATAATTTTAAAATTAATTTAAATTTTAAATTTAATTTTTGAAATTACTTTGGCATCGAAGCTGCTTCAATGGCTATCTGCCGCATCGTACTTTCCTCTAAATAACGTTGTTCCCATTTACCAATTTCCGAATGCGCATTCATCAACCTTTCTTCGTTTTCTCTCAATTGTTTCTTCAATTCCGAAGCATCTTCCGGTTTCGAATTTCCTCCGTGGGACCTCAATTCCAGTATTTCTTGCTCCAATTGATTTCTCAACCTTTTTTCCATTTTTTCCCTTTTATCACTGGCCATTTGCAAGGCCTGCAATACTTTTTGAAGTTGACCAACTCTTTCGACGTAAGCTTGTTTTTTCCGGTTCTAATGCAAATATTAAATATTTTTAAAAAAAAAAATTTTTTTTTTAATTTAAATTTTTAATTAAAACTCACTTCTTCTTCTATCTTAACAACATTAGCTTGAGCATTTGTCAAAGCAGTGTCCAAAATGTCAATATGTGTCCTTTGCTCTTGTAATGTGGCTCTTTGTGCTGATAACTCAATCTCTTGACGTTCTTTAGCAGCAACTAATTCCTTATCTACACACATTTCGCAGCAATTACTACAAGTGCTTATCTCTTAAAGTTATTTTGGTATTTACTGTGAGTTAACAGTTGCGCAATGAGAACGTCTCTTCGATTAAGCTCTCTTCTGTATTCCAAATCGTCGAATCCTTCGCATTGTCTTTTACCCAAATGTGATGTGGCAATATCGACTTGCGCTATCAAAATAAAATGCAAATTTCTCTATTTAATTTTTAAAATATATTTTTTAATGTTTACTAACACATGAGGTCCCGATTCGAGTCCTGCAATCTCTTGATTTCCATTTCGAGTTTAACCCTAATTGCTCGAGACAACTGTTCCCTTTTTTCCGAAGATTTAACCAAATCTTCGTAAGACTGATGAACATTTTGAATCTCCATTTCCAATTTGGGTAATTTCGATATTTTACTATGATAATTATCGAGTTGATCCTTGAGGTACAAATTTTCTTTCGTCAACATAACTATCATTTCGGGACCATTCGCCATAAACATTTCATTGCCAGTTTCCGAAACTGCTCGACCTCTCGTTCTGCTACGCCTGAAAATTTTAAAAATATAATAAAAAACAATAAAGAAATCCATCAAAATTTGTCATTACCTTTGAGGCAACGAATTAATCTCTTCCCATCGATCAACTTGAGTCAAATCGGGCTGCGACCGAGAAATGGTCGTTTTTCCTTTCCCATATTTTTCCATCAACGATCCGCTTCGCCTCGACGAACCTTCCAAATTCCTCCATTTCGGATACACCGGTGCTGCTGGCGGTAAATGAGTCGGGTTATAAACGTGCTTTGAATCCATGTCGCTTTTGTTGGATTCGGTTTCGCTCGCTAAATCCGAGTCGATATTCGATTGATATATGAGATTCAAAGTCGTTCGATCGTACGACGGTTTCCTCAGCTGTCGCAACTGAGGCGAACTTTTCCGCTGCATAACTTCGCTTTCGTTGATATGCAGTGGGATGGAATCTTGAGATTTGTGTATGATGAGCGTACTGAATGGCGACGTATTCAAATCGGCCGATACGTCCGAAAATGTCTCTTCGCCTTGCGGATCCTGTCGTTTCGAATTTTGAAGTACATATTTCTCCTCCACAGTCAGGTTTTCAGTACTGGTCGAAGCGGATACGTCAGTTTCGCTTCCTGAGAAACTTTGGTTGTGGTTAAGCACTGGTGCTTTGCTCGTTGTGAATGAGAATTTATTATGCGATGATTTCATATTTCGTCTTTCTCAAACACACATTACGCTGTAAAAATAGACAAATTTCAAATCATATAATTCGTAATTGACATGTTATTTCAATTATGATAGATATTTTTCAAATTACTCATTGTTTCAAATGTGATGAAATTGCTTTGGAATTTTTTTTTAATCCAAAAAAACCCTGAATAAAATTTTATTTTATTTTTAAATATTCCAAATTTTAATGGCATTAAATTTCAGAATTTTTTAGATATTTTTCAATGAGATTAGATTTTTTTAGAAAAATGCAATTGACACGAACCACCAGCTGCACTTTTACCCAGCAGATGTTCGTTTCCAAACCACTTTTCGTGTCCTTTATTCCCCCATACTTCATTTTCACCTCAAAATTACTATCCAATTTTTATTATAATTTTAATTTTAAATTTAGCTGTGTTGTTTACACATTTTTAATCCTGAAAATTATACTCGAAATTTTCTCATCAGTTGCCAGCGGTTTTTTCCTTTGATATCGAATCAAGTTTATTGACGTCATTTTAAACTATTTACTCGACACTTTTTATTAAATTTTTTCAAATCGTAAAATATTTATTTGAATATTCAAAAATAACTGTTGATAGCTCGAGACGGCCATCTTCAATTGTCGGCCATTTTGAGTTGTTATAATTAAAGTTCGGCTTTAATAATTTGTCTCGAGTTTTGATGATATAATAAAATGGCATAAAACTATTATAATGAATTTAAATTAATTGCTAACACTAATGGGTGATTTTTTCCCACTCGAATCGGCCCGCTTTAGTTTTATACGAAACTATTAAATAAATCTCGAGTTTTGACAATAATTAAAAAGTTTGTTTACGATCGTACCTCGGGTTTAAAGTTGAAAAATGTGATCAAAAGTAGCTCAACTCGCGGAAATAATCGTCGATTGGCTGGAAAATGTCGAGAAAAGCGAGAGAAAAGTGCACCACAAACTTTCCTAAAACAAGACAACTTAAAAATGCGAGGAATGTAACACGAAGACGTCAATCTGCTATGAATTGTGGGAAGTCTAAATCTACGAGTTTAACATTTTTGCCAATAGGTGGTTGGGAACTTTGACTGTGGGTATCGAATAATGAAACCGATCGTGGTAAACCACTTATCTATTTATTCGATCCTCTCGTGAAAGTGTTTTCGTTCACGTATAGTTACGTGTTGCTATGATTTTAAGCTCTAGATTTAAGTCGGCACTTTGATAACTAACTATTGTTATTTAATAAGCGTTTTAATTTCGAAACTTGACATTGAGATGTCTTTACACGAAAACGTAATTTCTGGTCAAAAGGAAGAAGGAAAAGCGGGTGGTAATTTTGTAAGATGATTGTTTGTTTTATTTAATGGCTGTTGCGTAATTTTTTTTATTTCTTTACAACAGTTTGAAAATGCGTCTAAAGAGGATTTGATTAAACAGGTTAAGAAGTATGCCGGGTTATTGCATAAAACGAAAAATAAATGCGATGGTATAAATACAAAATAAAATTTTATTTTTATTACACTAAATTAATAATTTTAATTATCAGAAATAAAGGAAAAATATACGAAGTTAGAAGTTGAAATGACCCGACTTAAAGTGAGTTTATGTAATATTTGAGTTTTTTGTTTAATTTTTTTATTAATCGTAGGAAAATTCCGAGCATAACGACGATGCGGACAATAAAATTGATGGGACCATTAGAAAATATAATGTAATAAATTTATGAATTAATAAATCTATAAATAAATTGTACTTAAATAATTTTAGGAAGCCAATGAAGAAATTGAATGCATGAGAATGAAGGAAAATACATTAAAAATCACTATACACGCATTGCAAGAAGAAATTTCGCAGTTAACTAACGACAATCAAGTAAAAACTTAATTTTGTGAGTGAATATTGATAATCATTAAGTATTTAATTGCTTACAGAATTTAAAATGCACCGAAACTGAATTAGCTTTGTTAAAAGAAGAGAAAATGAAATTGGGGAATCAAAACGAGATTCTTAGAATTGAAATTGAGAAATTGATTGCAGAGTTGACTCAAAAAGAAGATGAAAACAAATTGACAAATTTAGAAAATGAAAATTTGAAGAAAAATTTAGACTTGGAAATAAAATCAAAAACTGAAGAAATAAATAATTTAATAGCGGACAAAACCGAATTGAAAGAAGCAATGAATAAGCTTTTAGAAGAAAAAAATTTTCTCAAAGATTCTCTCGAAGATTTATCGGAAAACCAACCTAAGGACGAAGATCTCGACGAGGTGTTAATGCAATTGGATCAAGTTCAGAACGACAACATCCTCCTCAGAGCCGAACTGGAAAATGCGAGTACCGAAAGGGATAGATTATTGTTTCAAGAACAAAGGGAAGAATCTTGTTCTAATTTAGACCACATTCAAAAACTGGAATCGGAATTGTACGATTGGAAAAATAAACTGGAAAGTGCCGAATTCGAAGTCGAAGAATTAAGAGCAAAACTAGAAGATGCAAATGATAATCAAGATTTAAAATTAGAGTTGGAAAATTACAAGGAAAAAGAGAATTTATTGATGAATATTTTACGTGATGAATTCGAATTAACGGAAAATGAAGTTGAAAATATGTTAAATACACTAAAAGTTAAGTTTAGCGAATTATACACTGAAGTTGACAAATTATCATTCCAACTCGAAGACAAAGATGTCGAGATTTTAGAAATGCGAGAAAAATTTTCAAATTTTCAAAATTATAACGAAATTAAATTTGAAAATGAAAATTTGAAAGTTGATTTTGAATCGTTACGCAATGAATTTGAAGCATTGAAACAAGTGGATGTGAAACACGAAGAAGAGTTAGCGATGTACGAAAAGGAAGTAAACAGATTACAATTAGACATCGAGAACGGAAAAAAATTACTGGACAAACATGTAGAAATACTTTCAGTAAATGACAATAAGTATAAGGAAATGGTAGAAGAAAATGCTAAATTAAAAAACGATGTGGAAACTGCAAAGAAATCCTTCGAATATGAAAAATCTGAACGTGAAAAAGAAATGGAATGTTTGAAAAGGGATTTAGAAATCACAAGTGAAACGAATATCAAACAAGATGAAATATTAGAATTACAGAAAGAAATTGATAAGTTTAAAACGGAATTGGAAAGTAAATTAAAAACATTTGAAATTACAAAAACGCAACTCGAAAACGAAATTGAAATTCTGAATAAAGAATTGGACAATAAATGTGACATTATTTCTCACCACGAATCGCTTCAGAAGAACACAGCACTCGATAGGGACGACGAAGTTAGTTGAAGTTTATTTTTATTTTTTAAATAACTTTCATAACTTATAATTATTTCCTAGATTTTAGATATGCAAAGGAAGTTGTGCAATGTGATGGAGGAAAATACAAGGTTAATCGCAGAATTAAATATTACTTCAAAAACATTCGAAATAGAAAAAAGTAGACTCGAAAACGAAATATTATTCACGAAAAAGGAATTAGAGAGTAAAATTGGAGCTTTTACACAGCTTGAATCGCTTATGAATAGTAATGACGATGATAATAAAAATGAAGTAAGCATTTATTTTATGCATGTACTTAAAATAAATGTAATAATGACTTTTGCAGGTTTTAGATTTACGAGCTAAGTTACAAGCATTTGAGGACGAACATAATAGGCTAAATGCGGAATTAGATAATAAAGAAAAGGAAAAAAGTTTACTCGAAAAAGAAATTGAATGTGTAACAAAAGATTTGACTAACAAAAACGAAACATTTTCTCATCAGGAAATACTAATGAATGAACAAATAGGAGGTTTAAACAGAGAAGTAAATCTTAATTTAAATATTATCTATTTTATAATCAATTCTATAAATTTCATTACAGATTTGCAATTTGCAAGAAAGATTAGCAGTTTTAGAAGAAGAAAATGAATGTTTACTTCAAAGACCTAGCGTAGATGAATTTAATAAAATGATGCAAGCTCGTGACGTTGGTTACATTTGTCGTAAATATAAGTTTAATAATACAATTAATGCTATTTTGAAATGCAGGAAATAATCGATCGAGAAACACAAATTACACAGAACATTAAAACCGAGTTGGACAAAACACTTATGGATTTAGCCACAACAAACTCACAATTAGTCGCTTTAAAAGCAGAGGTCGATTTAAACAAAACCGATGCAAATGCTACCAAAGTACGTTATAGTTTTTTGTAATGAATTTGTTATAATTTGAGTAATATTTCCAGGAAAACATGAACGAACTAAGTGCTAAAGTTACTGTTTTGAAATATGAAAACGAGAAATTGAAATCGAAAAATAACGAATTATCAATTGAAGTTAAAGGTCATATCGAATCGAATAATTTAATATCAAAACAATTTGAGCAGGAGAAAGAATTGCACACGAAAACAACAACTCAATTGGAGTCAATGCAATTAGTACGTAAAACTTAAAATTTAAATTTGGTTTTATTTCAATTAATTTTGTTATTTTTAAAGCAAATTAAACAACAAAAATTAGTAAACCTTGAATTCGCCGATTACGAGCGATTAGTAAGTGACTTAAACCAGCAAATCGACAAATCGAACGATGACAAGGACAAATTGAAAGAAGAAATAAAACAAAATGAAGAAATGTTGGACGGTGTCAAAGTACAATTGAATCAAGCAGAATCTCAGAGGAAGCAACACGAAGAACGATGTGCGAAAATGAAGATTTTATTAGTAAAAACGAAAAGAGAATTGGCAGAGTTGAGAAAATCAAACAATGTGCAAAACCAAATCGAGCTAGAAATGAAATCGGAAATGGAAATTTGCAGAAACAAAATGGAATCGATGCAGATCGAATTATCACAAGCTATAAGCCAAAGTAAAAAATTACAAGAAACATTGGCAGCCACGAAAGAATCGCACCAAAGAGTGGTCAGTGCACTTGAAACGCGAATCAATGCATTGCAACAGGATTTGGAAATCTCGTATCGCGAGTACAAAGAATGCAAAACTGAATTTGATGGTTACAAGGTCAGTTGTAACTTTTTAAAAACGTATACAATTTATTATTTATTTAATTATTTCGTTTAGGTACGTGTTCATAGCGTTTTGAAACAACAAAAAGAAAAATCATCGGCAAACGTACAGCAGGAAGTAGACATTAGCGAAAAAGAATATTTGGAAAAAGCTTTGGAGCAATTGAAATTGAAACTAGAAGAAACGAATGAACACACAATGGCTTTGGAAATGGAAAAAAATACGCTACAAGACGAACGTGATCGATTATTTAATAAATACGAGAAAACAGTAACAGAAATGCAGCAAAATGAAAAAGAATTCAATGAAAAGTAAAAAAGAAATAATTATTAAATTTATATTTAAAAATAACATTAATTTCGTAATTTTAGATTGGATAATTTGTATTCGGAAGAAGCAACACTGAAACACAAACACAGCGAAGCATTACAACAATTACGATTCCAAAACGAAGTGATTATAGAAACGTATAAAGAACAGATAAGAACTTTGAAAGAAGAAAACGATAAAAATGTAGCGGATTTGCGAGCCAAATTGAGCACGGCCGAATTCGAAGCCAACAAGAACCATCACCACTATCATCTACAGAAACAAATAAATCGCGATGAAAATGATGTTTTCGATATCTCAAATATGGAAAGACAAGAGGGCGAGGGATCGGAAAACACTGAACACAACTCGAGTACACCGATTCAGTATAACTACGATAATTTATCGACCGAATTTTCGTTGGAGCAGCTTTTGAATTCGAAAACTTCGAGTAAGTTTACATGTACGTAATTATTTTTATATAATAAAATTTTCGTTTCGTTCGAAAGCTACGAATTTAACTTTACCTAACGACGAATTCGAAAGCATCGAACAACGAGCTTTAAGCTCCGCGAAGAAAATCGATCATTTGACCGAAGTAA
>JAQFZU010001044.1:0-16175 GCA_034696185.1 Henia vesuviana | reverse complement strand
GGATTATCTTCTGCATTCAAGATTGCTTCGAGCTCATCGCCCACCGCTCGACTCTGCCGAAGCAACCCGCATCCAACTCAGCCCGATCTCGATGCATGAATGCTTCCAGCGTGTTTGGGTTCACCTGAAGCTTGGTGATCGCCATGAGCCGGCACAGGGGCATACTAGTGTTTATATTTCCGAACATTCGGATCCCCGAGACACAAGATCCGCTCTCGTTGGGGATATTGTGACTCTCGAGAAAAAGAAGCAATAACATCTTGTCTACAATAATTTTTTTTGTTTTGTTTCACGTGTGTGCATTATTTAAATTTGTTTAACAAGTTAATTTGCATTTTTTTTAATTATGAGGCTATTTATAAGTCCTAGATAGCGCTCAATTGTTTTGTATTTCAATTGTTTTTTTTTGTTATTTTATTTTTTTTATTCACGAAATAAATAGCGTGCGGTAAGAAAAGATTTCTCCGCATTGTTGTGACAATTTGAGATCTTGGTTTTCAATTTTTTTTTTTGTTGCAGCTTGATTTCTTTCTACTCACGGCCCTATCGCGTTTGTCAACGCTGTGGGGGGACGTGTGGTGATCCATACTTGCATCACCGTCGTGAGTAGTTAGGTTAACAGAATTTGCTGTTGAGTTTGATGTCCATCGTTCTCACCGGATGGTGCCACGGGTGCCGTGCGCGCGCATTTAGACGAGGAAAGCGTTTGCGACTCACTCGTTCAAAAATCACCGCTACAACCACATCATCGAAATGTCTGCTGCAGTGTTAATACAACGAATTGAGTCAACTGTTCACCTCCTTCAGCCATAAGAGTTGAATTCTTCATTGGATCCAGCCTTAAGGTGCATTTTCATGGGGCGGAAAGCACAACCCGCCAGGCGGAAAATACAAAAAATATTAACCTAAAAATACAAGCATCACCATTTTCAACAATGCGGAAGCGGCACCTTTTGGCTGAAAAGCACACTTTTCAAGCTTCAGCCTGAACCTGTTGTTACCAGCTTTCAAAACTAGCTGGCCTGTATTTTTAGCATCACATGATCAAAAACAACCAATGACAGAATGGGGCGCCATTTGTAAACAACGAGCGTACATGCATATTTGACTGGCAAATGGAATGCAACAGGTAAAATTATTTTATCTGTAAAGAATAAATACAAATATTTATTTGTATTTATTCTATATGTATTTATTTTATATTTATATTTATTTTATATATTATAAAATGCTCAGTCGAAGGCAAGAAATCGCCAATGAAAAAGCGCGGAAAGCTGCCAGAAAGCAAAATGAAATCGATGAGAAGGAAAAACTCATCACTGCAATAGAACAACGTCCTGCAATCTGGAATAAATTCTGCACTGAATATCGAGACCGATACCTCAGTGAAATCAAATGGACAGAAGTTAGTGGGATTGTTGGTTTAACAGGTAGAAATTTGTAAACAATCTACATCTACAGATTAAAATTAAAATTTAATTTTTAATAACATATCTGTAGTCACAGAGAGCAAAAAGAGGTGGAAAAATTTAAGGGACCACTATAAAACATTATAAAATGATGCTGTAAGTAAAAAGAGTGGGGCAGGCTTAAACGAAGCTGATGTCAATAAAGTAAAGTGGGTTTTCTTCAAACGACTCATGTTTTTAAAAGAGGTGGCTGCTTACCGAGAGTGAGTCTTGTAGACAAAATACTATGAGTAATATAAAATTGTCTTAACATATTTTTCATCATGCAGAACAACAAGCAATTTGCCAGTGGCTATGGAAAGGGAAGTGCAAGGACCGCATGATCGAGAACTGCATGACCAAGTACCACAGGAACAAGGACCACAAGAGGTATAATTGATATGAATGAATTAAAAATTAAAAATACATAAATTTTAGATATTCACTAATATGCAGCAACCACAGACACTAGGTGAAGCTGGACCTAGCCATTTACCAGAGAATGACGTAGAAACAAACTCAATGAATAACATTGAGCTTACATTCATAAATCCAGACACACCTCAACTACTGGACCGTGATTCAACTATGCCACTTACCGATACCCCACTTACCGATACGCCATTTACCGATACATCAACTTCCAGTGCTACCCAAGCAAAGCCAAAAAGAAATTGGCGGCAAAATAAGAGACAATGTCTCAATCAAAGTAACTCGACCTCATCAATTGATGAGCAAATTCTGCTGCCATTACAGGATGTGAATAAGTAGGCAACTTAAAAAATGAAATATTATATACTAATGTGTTGTTTCTATAGGCAAATAGCCACACCACAGCCAAACCAAACAATTGTGGAATATGTTGGTTATTTAATTAATCAAGTAAAGCACGAGCAAAGAAGACAAGTCCTGGAACAGGACATAGTAAAGTTATGCTATGAAGCAATTAACAATTAATCAATTATGTTTGTATTTTATGTAATTTGTTATTCCATATATTCATGTGATAAAAAAATATATAATAAAATAAATTTGTTAGTTGAAAACTCATTGAATAAAATTGTATAAACTGTTTAATGAACATTTAATTACAAACGAGCCATTTGTAGTACTGGTCATTTAACACTTGGCAAATCCCAATGCCAAGACACAGATCCTGAATCACTGTAGAAGTATTGTGCATATGCATTTCGTACATCTGCAGCATTTCTTGTGTAGCTGCGTGCCGAAGTAGCAGGTAATGGGGAAAATGTATTAACTGCAATATTGTCATGCCAAGTTCCTTCATTGACATTGCCCAAGCTGTCAACATAGTCTGTAAATCTTGGTGGGCAGTACAAACGTTGTGCAGGATCTAATTTGCTTTCCTCTTTGAGAAGAAAGTTATGGAGAACAACGGCTGCCTTAACAATATTATCAGCATTTGATGGTTTCATAATCAGTTGCCTACGGAAAACTCGCCACTTTGCAGCCAATATTCCAAATGCATTTTCACTACAGCGCCTGTAATGTATAAATATATGAAATTTTTATTATCTATTTCATGTTCCAAGTACTAATGACAAACCTTGCCCAACTCAATCTATAATTAAAAACTCTTCTTTTTGAATCTAAACCAAGGCCTGGAAATGGTCTGATGAAATCCGGTCTCAGTTGAAAAGCTTCATCACCCACTAGCACGTGGTTTGTATAAATTTCACTTCTTGAAAGATGTAATAGTCCGGGTAAACCTAGGGTTCCATTTTCCAAAGCTTTTCCTATTGATGATGACTTGAATGTGCCACCATCCGATTGAGATCCATAACCTCCAACATCGACAGCAATAAATTCATACATGGCATTTACAACTGCCATAAGTACAATTGAGTTTGTGCCCTAAAAAAGCAAACAAATTTGAAAAAGACAGCACACATTTTGATTTCTTAACTTTATAATTGTAGAATTTGGATCCCGAATAAGCAGGTTGCTGAATCACCATGTGGCGTCCATCTACCTCCCCACAACACCCTGGAAAATTCCAAATATTTTCAAACTTTGTAGCTGCATCCTGCCATATTGCATTGTTTGGGGTCTGAAATATAATACATTACTGTATGATATTTAATTTTAATGTCATCATACCACCTACTGGCAAATACAATGGTTGCAAAATATTCCATATATGAATACAGGTCTCCGTCACAATGGTGTGCACTGTACTAATTCCAATCCTGAATGCAAATGCCAGGCTATGATATGAATTGCCTGTTGCAAGAAATCTATATTAATGTATATAAAATATGTATTAAATACATGTTAACTTTAGTTTTTACAGGTGTTTAAAGTAAATGCTTACCGAATTGTGATTGCCAAACACTGTGCAGGTGATAAAACTTCTCTAGTTTCTGACTGTTTTAATAAAACATCATACATTATTTGGGTTAGGAAATCAAATGTCTGTGGAGTCATTCGTAGAAAGCGATGATAGTATGTCACATCATGGGTTTTCATGGCAGTCATCTGCAATAAAAATTCATTTGAAATAAATAAATAAATAAATAAATAAATATTTTTTAGCATTTGATTTTACCAAAGTGAAGTAGTGTCCTTCTGTGTGTCTTGAGCGCCATATTGGGTGAATTCACCACTGCTTCTTTCTATATTTTCTTTTTTTTATTTTATTTCTATTTTTTTGCTTTACTTGTAGTCATAAAAGCAACAGCAGTTTCTTCTTTATCAGCAGCAGTTTAGATCGACGATCAGCGGCCATGTTGAATTACAACAAAGCCGCCTGAACTGAGCTCAACAAGGCGTGTTCGCGCAAACATGAAAATGATGTAGCGGAATTTTATGAACTAAGCGATTTATTTAAACTTTTTCTAAATCGCTTCAGCTGGTTAAATGTGGAAAGCGGGTGCATTTTCCGCCTCATGAAAATGCACCTTTACTGGTGTAACTCAAAAAGAGGGTACAGTCGGTACTCGTCGACCACCGCGTTGCGAGATTGGCATAATATTGTACGCCGTTAGTGTGTGGATTAACCACTTGTCTCGGTGGCGGCCGATCTGGGGTCGGTCCAATGGCGATAGCTGGTTGCGATCAAGCAACATTCGCCGCTGTTTGGGAGTAGTCTCAAAACCCTACAAAAAGTGCTCAATTCGCGCTAGGGCTTCGTTATAGAGGCGGTCAACCTTAAGTTGGTGCAGGCGGAGACGATCTGCCGGGTTGTCGCGCCATTGTTGGTAACGCTGGATGCTTTCCTAATCCCCTTCGTACTCTTGGGCCAGCAACGGGTGGTAAAACGCAGCTGGCGAGTCAAGCTCAGCGGGTATAACTCGCTCGAGTTTGGCCTGAAGATGTAGCTGAAAATTGGCAATTAATGTTTGCCGAGATCCCCAGCGTCGGATATACGCACGTCTAAAATCACGTCGTCGACGGCGCTCGGGTAAAGCACTGAGAGCCTGTTCAACTCTGTCGGGGAGTGCGCCGGTCCATCGCAAACATCTTCGGAACTTGTCGTTGTCTGTTGGCGCTGGATCCTCGGCAGCAGCAGCAGCAGATGCACCATTCTAAAATAGAAGCTCAAAGGTTAGACGAGTTTCCATCAAGGAAGAGAAAAGCAAGAGAGAGAAAGTGATAAAGTTTTCCTCTGAGTGCGACGTCTAGACGTCTCCTTCCTTGAGGTGATGAGGAATGACGTCATGATGACAGTTCATTACTGGTTATCTAGGCTTGGAATGATGTGGAGCATGGCTATGTAGTGGCTTCTGCATTCTGAATTGCAACTCCTTTTATGGCTATTCAAAGAAAGGATTCGGAAAACTAGTAAATCTTCTGAATCAAGCGAATCTGATTCGCTGGCGTTGTTTAATTTAATAATTTCGTCTGACAAAATCAGAAAAAAAAAAGTTGCTTTTGTTGTTAAGATTACATGATCCTAGGAAAGACACTCGCTGTGTACAATTTTCAGTCGTGTCTGCATTTTTAATGTTAAAAGCTGAATTAATATTTGCAAGTTTTAATTCGAAATTTTAATTGAGGTGAAAAAAGCCAATTGTGCTTGATTAATTCGAAATTTTGTCGCCAGATGGCGCTCTTGGTGACCCTGACCAAAAGTGAGGGTGAACAGGACCTTAATGTGGGTCGGCAGTTTGTTTGAAGCGATTATAACACCGCTAATCCCTATTTCCGTGTTGGGGATTCCCTGCCTAATTGTTCACAAACATGTCTGAAATTTTTAACAATGAAATTTTTCTCCTTTTTTGGTCATAAATTAAAACATTAAAAAATTTTAACGTGACCCAAAATTTTGTCAAGTCAAAAAAAAATAAAAAACTAAATTTTTTCTCCTTGATAGGAAATTCGATCTGACCATGGGTTGTTAACTTTCATATAAACAAGAACTGTGGTAACTAATCAAACAGCGACGTTAAGTCCCTAGGCCTTAGAAATTTGTACAGACACAAAAAAAAATAGAAATTGAAAATTTCTATCACTTCTAGCGATTATTGATTGCTGTGAATCGAAATTTTAATTTTGTTAGTTAAAATAAAAATTTTTGTTAGTTTTTAGCAATGTTGGAATCGCTTGTGAGAATTATTTTGCTTTGTTTTAGAAAGAAAAGAAAGTTTTACTATTTTAGCGAAGTCTAACTTGCTGGCAAAATAAGTGTCTTACATAAAAAAAATAAATCAATTGATTAGTTTTTGTTATGTCAGCAAATATAACTTCGCTATTGAAATAACTTTCGTTTCGGCCATTTTCTTACCTGGTCGTTACTTTTGTCGTCGCCTGCCTCATCGAGGACTTGCCATTCTTCCTCAGGGACGTCAATGAGCATTCCTTCAGAGGATGAAGAGCTTGATTTCTCAGCCATCCTGGTAGCAAGCAAAAAATCCAATTGGCACAAATAGAATTTGTTGAAAATTTGCGGAGCAAAAAAGAAACTAACTGTCACGGGTGTGAGTAGTTAGAAACTGATCCCCACGTGATCGTCCCTGGGTTTGTCAACTTTTGACCCCCGTAGTAGTGACGTCACGATACCTGTCAATTTTACTGACAGGCGGTGATGGGGAATTCCCTCAGTTTTTATTCGGTAGTTCTCAATTTCGCCACTAGTCCGTGCATTTGGGTTGAACTTGGAAAATTTTCTGCCTTAGTAAATTTTACACTCGGCTGTGGATTAATAGCCTTTCTCTCAGCGAATTATTTACCGTGAGTATTTGTAATTTATCTTATTCAAAATAAATCACTTCTATTCGAATTTAACCATGTGATCTACTTGTTACTTTCTTATGTTAATTATGGCACTTTTGATGAGTTTTTTAGGTAACGTTAGGCTTAAGTTTTATAACTCTCTGTTTTAGTTTGCCTTGGGCTCATACTCGTTGTGAGTCAGTTTTAAGGAGTTTTACGTTCGATGTTTTTTAGATTTTGTAATTAAGTCTGTTTTGGTGACTTTTGCGATAAAAATTTCTATGAATAAATTTTAACTCATATAATTTTAATTTTCAGCTTAGAAAATTCTGGCGAATTGTTTTCGCCATTTTTCCAGTTTTGCCAACTGTTTTTAGCGAATTTCTTTTCGCTTTCTCGAATTTTCTGGCGAATTAATTTTCGTCTTCTTGTTTGGAATTTTCCTGCGAATTAATTTTCGCTTTTCTTCGGACTTTTCTAGCGATTTACTTTTTGCTCTGAATGCGGACCTTCTTTTGCGAAGTAGCTTTTTGCTTTTCTTATTCGGAATTTATTAGCAAATTAATTTCTGCTTTTTAGTTCGAATTTCGAATTTCCGTCTTTTATTCGCAATTTGTTTAGCAAATTAAATTTTGCTTCTGCTCTTAAATTTTCTTTGCAAATTAAACTCGCGTCTTTTATTAAGAAGTGTCTTTAGCGACTTAATTTTCTCTGTCTTTTAATTTTTTATTCATTTCCTACAATTCACTTTTGTCAGTTTAGCGGCTAATTTCGGTTTGGCAGCCTTAGCAGCTACTTTAGCATCTGGTTTTGGTGTTTTAGCCGCCAATTTCGCCACTCTAGCTTTAGCCAAACGTGCCTTGACTTTAGCTTTTGCAACTTTAACCTTTTACTACTGGTTGAATCACGTGCAGTTTGCCAGTTTGAGCCATTTCTCAGGTGTAAAGTCGCCAAAAGTTTGACTCGCGTTGGTTTGAGTGACGCGACTGGTGACAGATGACCAAGTAGTTGTCTTGCAAATTTAATTTTGCTGTTTTGTCGACTTGTTCAGTCGTCTCTGGCGTCTTTTTAGCAACTCTTTCTTTTGGTGTCTTTGTTAGTTTTGTTCCACGACCTTCTCGCCACGAATCAGTGGATTTGAGCGTTGAGTCCGTAGGCTCTGACGTAGAGGAGCTGTATGCAATCTTCTCTTCCGTCTCCTAACTTGTTTCAACACATTTTCGTCAATTTCGGGTAAGTCTCCTTCTGATTCTGGCTTCTCAGGTTCAGAATTATTTTTTTTAGGTTCTTTTTCTTCATTTTTATTTTCCTTCTTGCTTCTTTCCTTGTTTCCTTTAGGAGTTACAAATACTCTTGCTTTCTCCCTTTCCTTTCTAAGATTGTGGGGTGGGAACGTGTCCAAAGGAATGATATTCGGGTCCAGTTCCGTTTGGGTTTCAGTCCAAATCTCTTGGGGAAATTATGGAATATATGGAGTCAGCTGTGAAGCCGAAATTGATTGGTGAATCACGTTGTCGAATAATTTGCGCAATTTAAACGCGTTACCGCCATGCTGTTCGATTATGACAAAAGGGCCCTCTCTCATGTCGAAGATACCTGCTTGTATTCCTTTCTTGACACAGACACTCAATAGGACGTGCACGGTTTTCCACACCAAATCGTTGATTTTGAAGTTGGCAAATGGTAATTCGCAGGTGTGGAGCGCAACTCATTCTTGTAAGTCGGCCATGTGTGCTTTTATATGCAAGAACGTATTACAGATGGCTCTCTCCAGTTGTTGCATGTAGATGTGCGGGTTCTCAGGGTCTACACTGAGCATGGAATCAGGTATGCGATGGTCCCATAGGACGCGAAGCTCTCTTGCAAAGTTCAGGTATGCAGGCGAGAAACCTCGAGTCGTCGAGATGGACAAGCGTATACTGAACGCTATCTCTCGCAAGTACTCATTCTATTTCGTATGAGTGTCAGTGAAAATGGCAATGGCATACTTTATGTCCTGATTGAGTCTCTCGACTGGGTTGGCTTGAGAATGATAAGTCGATGTGTGTTTGACCTGAATATCAAACTTGGCACAAAAGTCTTTGTATATTTGCGAAATGAACTGCGATCCATTGTCGGATACCAGTTTTTTTGGGAATCCAAAACGCAGAAACACGTCATAAAGGCATTTTACAATTCTTTTGGTTGTTGTTTTACGAAGAGGGTACAATTTGGGCCATCTAGTGGCGACATCCATGATAACAAAGATGTAATTGTTGCCGCTCTTTGACGTCGGTTTTGGTACCATCAGATTGATGCTGAGACACTCAAATGGAATGTAAGGTCCCAGCGAGATGGAATCAAATAGGGGTTTTCGGCGTGGTTTCCATGCCTGGCACCTTGAGCATTGTCTCACAAATCTCACAATATCCTGCCTTATTTTTGGCCAGTAATACAATTGTTGTGCGCAGTGTAGAGTTCGAGTCACACCCGAGTGACTTGCGAGCGGATAATCGTGGTTAAGCCACAAAATCTGGTGCCGCAGAGAAGCAGGCAAGACAATTTTGAAGGCGTTGTCCTCTTCAGCCATGTCGCTTTGAAGTGACGGGTGGTGCTTTACTAGCTGACCGGTTTCTGTTGTATAGGCTGACGCAGCGTAACAAAACGCTTCCTTTTGCAGTGGCGTTAGAACTTCCACGGGGTACGTGCCCGCGTTGAGGAATTCTAACCATCGCTTGCAGAATGCATCTCGTTTCTGAGCGCTAATTAATTCAGCTTGTGAAGGTGGTCGACAATTAATTTTGTCAGTCACAACGGTGAATAGCGACTTGAAACAAAGGATCGCCGATTCGAGGTTCGATGCTCGGTTGGTAGTGCGTGAGGTGCGTAGCTTCCGGTTGAAGCAAATGTCGTTTTGTCCAATACGCTCTGAATTTGGGATCGGAATCTTGGGTCAGAGAGATTGGCAATTCATTCAGTTTAGGAATGAACTACGGGGTTGATAAAGATAGACAATAAGCGATTTGTTCATCGCTATCTCTGAATTCGTCAGGTACGGTATCGCTGTCAATGGGTGCTCGCAAAAGAGCGTCAGCAACCACGTTGTATTTGCTGGGTTTATACTCGATTTTTATGTCATTGGCCATGAGCTCAAGTTGCCATCTAGCGAGTCTGCCCGACGGTTCCTTGAGTTACATGAGCCATTTCAGTGCTTGATGGTCGGTTTGTACGACGAAACGAGTATATTCGAGGTAGGAACGGAACTTTCGGACCACCCAGACCACTGCCAAACATTCCAACTCGGTTGCCAAGTAATTCTTTTTGGCTGCCTGCAGCTTACGACTAATAAACATGCAGGGCATCGGCACCAATTTTCCTTCTTGCTCGTGGACTTGAATTAGGGCGGCGCCAAGGTCGACGCAACTCGCATCTGTGTAGAGAGTAAACTCTCTATTTAGGTCAGGGAGCGCCATCACGTCAACATCGACAAGCATTTGTTTGATGCTTTCAAACGCAGCCTGGCATTCGTCTGTCCAAGCGAATTCTATTTCTTTCGCTAATAGGTCGGTAATTGGTGTTGCAGTTGTCGCAAAGTGGGGCAACGTTCGGTTGAAAAACTTAACCATTCCAAGGAAACGTTGGATCCCTTTGACGTCCTGGGGCGCTGGGTAGTCTGTGATGGCTTTAATCTTGTCGGGGTCGATAGACCAGCCTTGGACGCCGATGTGATATCCCAAGAATGCCAATTCTTTACGGCAAAACTGTTAAGAATTTATTAACCTGAAATAACATTTAATTAATTGTGTTGTATCACATTACGTATTTTATTAACCAGTTGATACTTACCAATAATTGAGTCTATAAAATAGTCATCATGTGATGAAAATAAGTATTGATAATTGTAAATAACTTAATTATAACTATTTTATGTTAATGCTATCATTTATTATATTGTTGTTTTTATACATATATTATTAACATTGAACATTTATATTTTTATTAACAAACTTACTTAATGTAAATTAGCGACGATCGATCAGTAGCAATCAATGATGATGGAAGTGTTTTTGAATATGTAGAATTGACTGAAAGGTTATTTTGAAGTTATCAATTAACTCACCAACATATACTTGTGCTGTTTAATACTTACGATCACATTAAAAGTAATGAAAAGCACGAACGATTAGCAACGAGCGTGAATCCAAGTTGTAACAACGATAACCAACACGCATGACGTCACAACAATGAAAATCTAGTGACGTACGAAAGTATGACGTCATCAATGGGAGTAATTTGACGAAATGATTGATGTCGCGCTCAAAAACGAGAATCACGTAATAGATTTGTAAAAACATACTTTTGTAATGAGAATTCACTTCTAATTGAACTTTCATGATGATTGATGATAAATTAATTGTTAAAGATAATGTTTAAAATAAATTAACGCAGTTTTAATTATAAATGATTTATTTATTGATTATTGAATTAAATGTAACTTCAGTTAGACTTATTTATAAATAAGTAACGGATGATTACAACAGAAAAAAAAATTGATTAATACTAAAATTACAAAAAACCAATTGAGCCACGTAGACGATAATGTTCTTGTATTTTCGGGAAATACAATAAGCATACTTACTGACAACTTTAACAAAGGTTATGGGCTCCAGAGACGTCGGATCACTGCGTAAAAAGATTGAAAAAGAAATTAATTATTATCGACGTGGCATTGTTGAAATAATTTCGAAATTAATACGAGACCAAATGAGAAGACTGGAAAAGAAAATATACAGTCAATAAAGTGAGTAAAATTGATTATTGATAATAATTGAATACTCACATATATTATTGTGTTATTTCACAAAATTACTGAAATCGAGAAAAACGTTAAAAACGAACGTAATATGGCCGAATCAAGAAGTGATAGAAGGAATAATGCGTTTTTATTTGATAAATTAAACGATGAAAATTACGAGTCCTGGACCTGGGACCTAACGCTGTACATGAAATCGAAGGGATTGACAAAGTATATCGAAGGACCAGTGAGTCCACCTATGTTACCCGGAGCAACGCCAGAAGAACTTAGGCAATATGAAATAGATGAAGGGAAGGCGTTCAGTGCAATATGCTTATTCCTAAAACCTACATTTAAAAAGATTGTAAGGGAAAAGAAAACAGCTTGGGAGGCATGGACACATTTGAAAAATACTTATATGCCACAGGATATAACAAGGAAATTTGCTTTTTGTGAAAAATTCCTTGGAACAAATTTTGAGGCAAATGAACGCATGGAAAGCTTCATTGCTCGAATCGAAGATGTTGTTCGTCAGTTAATCGACACTGGCGCAACTGTAAATGATAAAGAGATTGCGTATCAATTAATTCGAGGCTTACCATCTAATTATAAATATATTCAACAGCAAATTTTCTCAACATGGGATAAAATCCGGTTCACCTCCATAAACGTGAAAACTATATTAATGTCAGAATTTGTTCGTACACAGGCCGAAGCATTACCGAAAAATAAATATGGATCCAGTATGGTTGCGACAATGCAAGAAAAAACTTCATGTGAAAGATGCAAACATTATCATGATGATGAAGAAGACATACATAATTATAAACAAAATAATTATACTAGAAACCCAAATAAGGCTCCAAATCGAAATAATACTAGTCGAAAATTTGATAAATCTAAAGCAGAGTGCTTTAGGTGTGGACGACAGGGTCACTTTGCGCGTTACTGTCGCGTAAATCTTGATAATAAATCTAAAAATAAACAAGATTATTATCAAAAATTCAAGAAATCAAGTCAAAACAAAGCATCTTACGATAGAGAAGAATTTCTGGTGGAATGCGGCACACAATTTGTTGACATTAATAATATTGAAATTGAAGAGTGGTTATTGGATACGGGCGGTGGCCTTCACATTTGTAGAGATAAAACATTATTCACAAATATTCGAAAAGGAAGAGATATAGTATTATCCACGATAAATTCAAAATTTATTACTAATGAGATTGGAGATGTTTAATTGAGAATGTCGTGCTCCGGTTTTGTCTTACCTGTTCAACTCTTGATTTACCTGTCGATACTTACTCCGGCGTCCTAGTACTTAAGTTATAGCGAATTTTGATAAACAACAAAGAAACGAGCGGGATTCGATATAAACGGATCAACGTTTATTCAGGTTGAAATAGATGGAGCGTTAGCTGTACAAAATATTATCTTACTACAAAGCGTTGCTCTACGTTTGTGGGCGTGAAAAGGGCTCTCGACGCGCTTCGGTCGTGGTCCTAGTATCCTTTACAGGGCACGCGCCGGTGCTGTGGTCATCTTTGTTGGGGGGCGTCAGTCTTGCCCGGCGGTTTTACTTCTTCTCTACGACAAGTTGGTCAAACAACCATAATCGTTGCAGTGCATAACCTCGGTCACTCCGTTACTTTGTATTTTAGTAAGGTTTGACTCGGTGAGGTTCTTGTTGCGTTTCTGTTCTGGTTTTGGTTGTTTGGGGTATGATTCTGATCGTGATTTCCTGTTACAGTCCCATAAGTAACCTCGTCATCCTAGTGGGCAGTGCTAGAGTAATTCGGCGACATCAAGTCTGTTAAATTTAAGTAATTGTAAAGTTCAATGAGTTTAAAATCAATTTATAAATATTATACTTATTTGAATTTGAAATGAATTGTTAGAATTAATTTAATGGTATATTCGAATGTAATTAATATTAAGAATAGAATTGAATTGTATTATTAACCAATCAAAATAATCAAATAGATGTACGAAATCCTGTAACATCCTTTACAAGGAATGGACCACCTTTTTGATGACATCATAATCTTGATTGGCGGACATTTTTACTAACTCACTTGTTAAGAATTTATTGTAATAGAAAGAGCAATAAATTATTAATCATGAATTTTATAAATAATGGACAATATTATTTATAACTGAACAAACATCTTTATCACTATTAAACTACATAGGATAATAACAATTAGAATAAACTATAAAGTTGATAAACCACTATCGAATTTGATTGACAACGTGTCAATAGAGATGGGCGTGGCCTCGACGTCCTTTACAATGAAAAATCAACATAGAAAACACGGATTTACTGACAATTAAGTATGTGCCTGCTAACAAAAACAACAATGGTTATGGGCCAAGTGTCACTTCTACTGCGAAATTAAATTAAATCCAAAGAAAATAAGTGAAAGAAAACTGTTTCTCAACAAAGACGTCGACCAACCACTACGGAAGTCGAAACAGACATTGAAAACTGGATAAAAAGTGTTTAAATTGTGCCAAACAAGTGAATATTATTAATAATCAAAGGACGTAATTATTAACAATTAATATCGAGAGAAATTTCTCGAAAACAACGGATATTAAAAGTGTTGAACGGCGAGAAACTACATTGCAATAAGTCAACGCATTGAAAATTTATTGCAGGTGAGTAAAAAGATATTTATTTACCTAACAAAAAACATTTATTAATACACACTTCTATCTTTCATTGCCCAAAATTCAAGGAAATATGGCAACAGCGTGAGATGAGAAAATACACTCATTTCCAAAATTAAATGGCTCGAATTACCAAAATTGGGCCTGGAATATGAGGTTACACCTTATGTAGAAGAATTTACACGAATTCGTGGAACGAGATGTATCTCCACCATTGGAAACAGCACCTGAGGACGACAGAGTTAAATATCAAATTCGATTTGGCAAGGCTCTAAGTCTATTATGCTTGGCACTCAAACCAGATGTTCAAAACATCATAAAGGGATGTAAAACACCAATACAAGTCTGGAAGACATTAAAAGAAACCTACGAGCCCCAAGAAATAGCTCAAATTTTTGCTCTTCAGGAACAATTCCTATCTACGAATCTGGGACACAATGAAAAAATGGAACATTTCATTGCAAGAATCGACGAAATAGTACGACAATTAACAGATTCGAAAAAGGTAATTGCTGATGAAGACATTGCATATCAATTAATCAGAAATCTACCTCCGAAATACGCACACGTTCGCCAACAAATCGAAACAGGCTGGGAAAGGACTCGATTTACCTACAAAAACGTTAAGTCAGCAATGATTTCAAAATCAATTCGATTAAATACTGAGAAACAAGGACGATATGTTTTAAATACAAATACCGACAAAGTAATGACAGCTCGTACGGATAGGAATAAAAATACTTTTGGAAATAGAAATAATTTCTCAAAATCGAAAATGAATCGTAACTAACAAAACAATTGCCATAGATGCGGCAAACCTGGACATTTTGCAAAAGATTGTTGCACGAATATGAATTTTAAATTGAATAATAATTCAAAAACCCAAAGGAATTCCGTAAAACCCGATAATTTTGTCGAGGAAGATTTTCTGTTAGAATCACACTCAACAGAAGTCAAGACACAATCAAACAATTGGATATTAGACACGGGGGCCGGTCTTCACATTTGTTGCGAGAAGGAATTATTTAAAAATCTAAAAGTTGGCACACCGATTAAATTGAATACATTGAACACAACCTGCATTTCAAATCAAATTGGTGATGTCGAAATAACCAGCGAAATAGACAATAGAATACAAAAAGTCAATTTACGAGATGTATATTATATTCTAAACGGGAACAGAAACTTGATTAGCGTATCAAAAATTGATGATCAAGGCGGAAAAATTATTGGAGACAAAGGACAAATTATTGTACAAAATTCATCAGGGATTTCAATGGTGACATTTAAGAAAAATAATGGATTATTTTTCTTACAAAATCAAATAACACCTAATGATCAACTTTCGACATTAACTGATAAACCATTGACGTATGTAAAAATCGTAACATTACCTGCACCGGAGACTCATGCATCAACACCATCGAAGAAAGATTTTCTCAAAACTTTCAGTCAAAAGAGGGATCAAAACGAAACTCCGAATGACGATTTAAACGATTGGCTTAGGCGATTTTGCCATTTAAATAAACAAGGCATTATCAAGATGGCACAATCCGAAACAGTTAAGGGTCTACCTAAAAAATTAAATGGAAAATTTGACATATGCAACACTTGTGCTCAATCTAAGGCACTCCAAAATATAGGAAAACCGATCAATATTCAACAAAGCACGAAATTTGGACAAATTACACACATGGATTTATGGGGACCCACACAACACGAATCAATTGGAGGCAAAAGATATTTCCTTACAGCCATAGATGATTTCTCTAGATGGATCACAGTAGTGGCACTAGAAGACAAACGAAATGTATCAAAACATATGAAAAATATTATAAAACGACAAGAAAGATTTTCAGGAACCAAATTACATACTCTGAGAACTGACAATGGTCTAGAGTTCTGCCACAACAAAATCGAAGAATGGCTCAACACACGAGGAATTAAGCACGAACGAACTTGTGACCAGTTGTCACTAGAGGGCAGTACGAACCCCCAATCCACGTGATCTCTGGGGCGCGTCCATTTACTGACCTGGGGGGCTCAGCCACGAGGAACCGCCAGTCTGTAACCGGTCAGCCTAGTAACAGGATGGGCGGTGCAGA
>JAQFZU010001043.1:0-16180 GCA_034696185.1 Henia vesuviana | reverse complement strand
TTCAGCCTTACCACGGGTTGTCCCGGTATTGCAGTAGCGCTGGGATCGGCCAACGTAAAAAGAATTTAAAATTAGAATTATGGACAATACTCATTTAAATATTGATTTGATTGATCTTTGTAATTTTTATATTAATTGATTTTTATTTTTAGACAAGGTGACATGGCAATCCTTGAAGAGATACGAAAATTTGTAATGAGATATAACATCAAGCAGCATTTTATTGCCGAAATGACGAAAATTAGTCAAGCATACGTGAGTCGCTATTTCCGAGGAGAGGTTGCCGAAATGACAGAGAGAACTAAAACTGCCATTTACTCTTGGTACCTGACATGCAAAAAGAATCCATGGAAGCTGAGTAAGTTTTTATAATTTAATTTAGTAAATGTGTTGGGCTTTTCAACAGTTGTTTGTAAAAAAAAAATTATAATTGGTTGACTATTTTTAGACGTTAATGGAATTGCATCAGGCAATTTCTTTTGTTTCTTCAATTACTAGTGTTGATTCTTACACAAAAATATATCGATTTTAGATTACAAAAACCATGACCAAAATTTCCAGTGAATCATTTAATCATTGATTTTTTCTCTTTTCATATTTTCATTCCTAGTTAAATGGTTTTTATAATTAAAAATATTTTTTTTTAAATATTTTTTCAGAACAAATCTGTCCTAATTCAGGCGTGAAACGAATGGTGTCGGATTCGGGTGATTTGATTCCGCTTAAAAGAGAAAGATTCACATTTAAGGCAGCACATTTGGCCATCTTGGAGAAATACTACAATGCAGATCCATATCCAGATACGCAAACTCGGGAGCAAATTGTCGAAGAATGTAATAGAGCCATGACGAAACCAGGTACCGGCTACCACATAATAGGTATACCCCGAGTAGCACGTGATTAAACAGGAGATACATCTTAATGCTACTAGGGATAAAAATAATATTTTAAATTTTATTGTATAATAATTACTAATTTAACATTTCCTTCTTAGATCGGGAACTGACTGATAAAGAGCGTGTCACACTCAATGTAGTAACCAATTGGTTCAATAACAGGCGAAAGGAGGCCAAACAAAAGCTCAAGCAGCAAGGTAACAATATCTAATGTAATGGATCAATTTTCTTCCTTCCAGACAATCTAGGATCTGAATAAATCAAATTAAATTTTCTATCCGCATCCAAAGAATAACAAAATCTAATTTTTGACTTATATTGAAAATCAATGCGAATTGGATTTGATATTGATTTGAAATGAGATTTTTCAACCAATTTAAAATATTATACGGAGTAAATTGGAGTGTCTTAATTTTTTAAGATTAAGCAAACCACTCGAAAGTGCTTAAATGAAACATGAATCTCACATAATTATAGCTCAGATGCATGTTTTTAAATAAATTTTTTTAATGAGTTGTTTTTGACCCGTTTAATTAAATCAGATCATGTTTTAATCAATTATTAAGAGGTTGATTCATTTAACTCGATGAAAAATAGTATTACATAATATTAATAATATTTTTCTAATTTTTAGGTGCATTTCAAGGTTTAGATCTGAGTCAAACACTGCCCAGCCAAGATTTAAGTCAAACCATGGCTCTGAATTGGGATCATCTTCAAGCACCTACCCAGATCGTGTGCCAACCAGACATCGAGCCATCGGAAAGCGATCAGAGCCAGGACGACAGTGACGGTCAGAGAAGTGTCACTGGAAGATGCAGCCAAATGCCGTTACTAAGATTGGACGAGTCACCGATCGAAGTTAAACTGGAGCCAGGCCAGTGAAATCGACTACAAGAAAAAGAAAAATCATTTTTTACAAAGCAAAACATTCAACTTCCATACTTCTCAATAACATCCACGTACCTGCTGCTGTTGCCGAACTTAGTTTGGAATGGCATTAAAATAATACAAAAAAATAATTTAAAAAAAAATACAAAAAAAAATTACAAAAAATATATTTAAAAAATATAAAAAAAAAAATAGAAATAAGGAAAAGGAGTTCACAAGGCAGACTGTTAAATCTGTCTTTTTGGTGTGTGAGAAAAGGGTTTTTAAAGATTTTTTTTCCATTAAATGAGCAGCTACAAAGATTGATAACATCGTCCCCCATGTAATATTTCTATTAACATTACTCAGGAATTTCAAATCGCTCAACTTTCTCTTCATAGTTCCCAATCAAGATCCAAAGAAATATATGTCCATTTGCATTTTTTTTTTAAATTAATAATTATTGTAATTATTATTACGGGTTTTTAATAACCTCGTTTAATTATTCATTTTTTTTTTTTAATGGTAGAATATCATTAGTTAACCAGTGTTATACTATAGATTCTTTTTTTAACATGGTGTTTTGAGGTTAATTTAGGATTAGCTTTTAACTGTTTTTTAAATGAGGGATAAATGAAAAGGGTTTAAAATATATGAAAATGGGTTTTATTTTTTACAAATTTGTTTATTTTTATCTTTAAGATTTAATTTACGGTCATCAGATTTTTCTTTTTTATTTACTGATTTTATCAGTATAATTATTTGTATATAAAATATTTGAATTAATATGAATTTATTCATTTAAAATTTAATTGACAATTTTATTTTTAAATTTTTAAATTTTTTAGTAAATTTAGTTAAGATAATTTATAATTGGAATTTTAAAAAAAAAAATTTTTAAGTGGGCAATAAATTATTATAAATAATCGTATTAGAAAAAGTATTAAGATTTATTAACTCGCTGCGTGACATATAAAACGATGACCAAAATTTAAAAAAAAAATTTTTTAATATTTAAATTTTTTTTAAAATGGGTGAATTATAACTTCGAGTTCTGCTTTGTGAATTCCATTTCTTGAGTTTTGAGTAATTAAGAAAAAGTGAAAAAAAAAATGCCATTTTACCACTGATTTTTACTAGCGAGATTTTAGACAAACACGAACGGCATCATGATGAAATGTAGTTGTTAGGCTTACATATTTTAACACTTGGAGCTCGTAGAGTTATCGAGACTTTATAAAAGTCGTCGAAACCAAGTGTGTGTGATTTGTATGAGTTTTATGAAAGATAATGGAGGGGTCTCGAAAAAAAAATTAGGCATTTGAATGCAAAAGTGAATCCTCTTGCGCTGCTTCCTAAAAGGTCTGGTTCCTGGAGAGAAATTTGTTTGAAATGCGAATTTGTACAGTGCTCAAATTGTTTTACACACTTTTTAAATAAGATTAAAAAGCTGGCCGTATTTTTTTTCTTTTACTCCCATTTTTCCCTAAATTTTTTTTTTCTTATTTTAATTCTTCCATTTCTAGGTTATGGGTCACAGCCGATGAGTCACACATGAGTGAAATGAAAAATTTTTTTTTTTCATTTCTTTTTTATTTAAGAGGCAAACCTCAGGATTTTCATTTCCACTATCTCCGTTTTATACATAATGTAACATAAAAATAATATTATTTTTTAATTTTTATTAGTCCGACATTAGAGATTTTGCTGTTTTTATTAAAATCAATTTTTCAGTGACCGAATTTCTAGTCACATTCAATTTTGGTAAAAAAAAATGTAATTATAAATTCTTTTAATTTGTAATTTTAAATGAGAAGAAAAAAAACCAGCAAAATGTCTATAAAAATACAATACCTCAAAATATTATAAAATGGAGCTAATAACATTATAAAAAATTTTTTTTTGTTTTTGTACCAGGACAAAACTCAAATCATTCTGGTTATATTTTGGAAGAAAAGTAGAAAGTATTATGTTTATTCATTTTATTATTTTAGTACTCAAGAATTTATATTAATTTTTTTTTTATTCACATGTAATCGTATTAATATTATGATTATAATTATATATATTTAGATGATAAAAACAGATTAATACAATAGCAAAACACACACACCGTAGCCCGTTATTTGTTAATTGGTTTTTATTTTTTTTTCAATAATATTTGTATTTATTATTTCTCAAAGTGTGAATGCCACTCAAGATTTTTATTTTTAATGTTTATAAATGAATGTTATCACAACTGCATATGATGGAGCAAATAATTTACATATAAGTAATTTGCTTTCAACATGTGTTTATTGTTTACATAATTTTTTTGTTTTGTATATTTTTTTGTGTGTAAACAACTCTTCACTTCCCATGCACACGTTATACGAAGAGTATAAAATAATTTTTTTTTTGCACACAGTAGAAATATATACAAAAATAAGTTTTTTAAATTTATAAGATTTTAGCAGAAATTATTTATTGAATCAATTTTTGTTACCAATATTTTTTCATTTTAATATTTAAAATAAATTTGTCTACCAATTGACTATGCACAAAAAACAGCTCATTATAAACAATACCAACAAAAGCCATAGTAAATACCAATACCTCTGATTGCAAACTTTTTTCTATTTTATATATTTTCAAAATAAATACATCTCATTTATATTTTTTAATTACATTTCATTCACTATATATTTAGTACCTGAATAGTTTAATTTTTGTTTTTTAATTTTTTTTTTTTTTTAAATAATCATAGAAGTAATAAACAAAAATTGAAGTCAATTTACCAACTTCAATCAATCAATTGCAATTTAAGGGTGTGCATTTTATTTTTAATTTTGGCAGAAAAATTTTTTTTTTTTTTTTAAATAATAAAAATAAAGAGTCCTTAAAAAAAAATGGCTGGCAGGTGTATACCACATAATTGATACATTATTTTTGGAAATGAACTTAAAAGAAAAGAAAAAAACTTTAAAAAAATCACAATTGACATTTGATTATACTCTCCTGGTCAAGGTTTTAAATTTAAAAAAAAAAACATGACAGTTTTTAAAAATAAAATAATTAATAAAAAAAAATTATATATAAATATACACTGAAAAAAAAAAAACAAAGTCTTGATATGGTATTTTTAAATGTAATAATTGAAGTCTTAAATGTAGTGGAAAAAAAAGTTAGTATTATAAACGTATATTTTGTTGTCTTCAAGACGACCTGGATATAACAATTATTATGAATTTATCAATTATTATTTAATCGTATAGGGATTGTAGAATGCAACTTAGAGTTGATTCTTTTCTATTTGCAAAAGGCATTTTATGGGTATGAAATTTACTTATGCTCTGAGGAACTGTAGGGTAAATGTAATGTGGGCTAAATATTATTTTTGTGTGTAGCCAAGAAAAAAAAAATTTTTTTTTTTTCTCAAAAAAAATTATTTTTGAGGCCACATTTTAATTTGAAATTTTTTTTTTCATTTAATTAAAAATATATAAAAAGGTTGAGATTAAAATTCGATGATAGTGGCACTTAGTGCAATGTAATTTTTTTTTCTTTTATATATATTAAATATATAATTAAAAAATTTTTTTTTTTAAATTTTATTTCTAAAAGAAAGTTCGTAGCAGTGAAATTCAATATAAATAATAAATAAAACCGTTTTATAAATGTCTAATATCACTATAAAAAAAATAATGAGAAAGTGGTATTTTGATCTTATAAAACGTGATTTGGAATTTTATTTTAATTTGTAAATAACAATATTTTGAAGTTTGTTTATTTTCTTTTTTTTTAGAATTAAAACGCGACAAATCGTTTTCTAGTTAAGTTTTATTAGAATAATTTTTGGCCTACATATTTTGAAATGTGTGTGAAGATTTTTTTTTCTAACAAAAGAAAAAAGAAATAGTTCCTTGTAATAAATAAATAAGTAAATATTTGAACAGTGGATATGACTAGAGAAAAGATTTGTATACCGTTTAAATTCCCAAAACACTCAGGTATCTTACATAACAAAAAATGGTTCCTCAGTTCCATGTTCTTTACAATATACAATTTAAGAAAAACAGTACTTTTTATTTGGTATAATTCAGTCCTAATATAGAGTTGTATAATACAAAACAAATATATTAAATAATATCTATATACAACAAGACATATATTTTTCTTCTTTTCCGCCGTGTTCATTGTCGTATTTGTGTTTTCCCTTGCAAAAAAATCAAGTCACCAGATTAGCTCTCTCTCTTTCTAATGTTAATGAGAAAAATTTTTTAAATTTTTAATTTAATAATAAAAACTGGTTTACTTGATGTTTATATAAATGCCAATTTTTTTTTTAATTTTCAATTTGTAGGCAGCACTTTTTTATTGGTTATAACAATTTTATTGTACCATTATGAAATAATATTATGGCCAATTTATTTTTACACCATAAATTGTGCCTATATCTTCCTCTCTTTTATTTTTATGTCCACATTTTCAGTACTTATTCACTGATTTTTTCTATCATGTTATTTATTTGTACCATACACCCCCAACAAAACTGCTGCTATGTACACCTTTTTATGTACGAGTAAAAGCCAAGTCTCATTCTAATATGACTCGTGTTCATTTTTATATTTTGTTACTTTAAATTGACAATCTCGCGAGAAGATTGAAATGGATTTTTTTTTGTTTTAAATTTGCCGCTGTTTACACAATATTCATCGGTCTAGGTAAATATCGGACTAGTTTGGTGCCAAACTGAATTAAATCTTTGTTCAGGGCTTCTCCCATTCATCAATAGGTGAAGTTTTAAACACTTTTGGTATCTTTTAGTGGTTTTAACACGCATTTTCTTTTATTTCGTTTAAGGTTTATCATCGTTACAATTTTGACTGGAGTTACCGACAACTATTTTTCAGTTTCTCGCAGTTTTACTTTCGACTTGCACTTTATTGTTGTGGACGAGTGAGTTTATTTAATTTGAAATTAATTCTTGATTTTTTGTTTTTTTAAGTTTTTGTAGTTAATCGTGTGTTTAATTGAAGTTGCGCGAGTTATGTTTTATTGGTGAAATTTATATTTTATGGGTGGGCGTTGGATGGTGATAATAATTTTTTTTGTTTTATTTTGTTGTTTATTGGAATTTGAATTTTATTATTGGACATGTTTTTGTAGCTTGGATTTAGTGGAGTGTTTAAATGCGCTTAACTCGTGTCTTGACGTATATTTGTTTTAACGAATTTTTATTAGAACTAAGTCAGTAATAACTAGAAAAATACGATTTTTATGATTTATTTATTCTTTTCTTGCTCAACCTTTACCTTTTTTTTATAATTGTTTATTCTGATAAACTTGGCTGCTGATGACAAATACGTGAACATTGAACTTTTTGATACTTTAAGAGTCAAAAACATTTAAAAACTTTTAAAATTATAAAATTAATTAACTAAAAATTTCTATTTAATTACATATGAATAGATTTTTTAATTTTTATTTTGTAATATTTTTTTATTCAAATTGCAAAACTAGAAACTTAAAGTAAAAAAAAAAAAAAAAAGTGATGTCATCTCCACCCTAATTAATCCATCATCCACATAAAATTACGAGTTTGTTCTAGTTGCATAAGCGATTTACATATTTAGCTCTTGGGGATGAAAATTGAGAATAAATTCGATTTAGGTCAAAATCTATTACCTTTACCCCTATTGGTCATTAGTTGACCAAAATTAATAGTCACAACCTAAATCTGAAAAGTGAAACGAGACTTTCATTCGAATTTACTAATTTAATACATTTTTGTTTCTCAGACGAAGGACATGTTATTAACCTGCACTTTGCTACTTACCTTTGGCATAGCTTGTAATGGGATAGATTTAACGGTACCTCATTCTTTTACATTCGCCCAACCAAATTCCTTCATTAAATTGAAACCCGATTGGTCTTTGACTCGAACCAGGCAAATTAGTTTCGATTTTAGGTGAGTTTTTATAAAATAAATTTATTTTTGAATTTTTCAATTTTTTTTTAAATATTTGCAGAACACTGTTACCACACACGTTGTTATTGTACCACAGCGCATCTGATTCGACTTATAATGGCACTCTGAATTCTTCGTCAAATTATGAAGTTTATGAATTAAGTTTAGAAAATGCAAAACTTAAATTTATTCATACGAGTTCGTTCGGGTCCGAGCATGAAACAATAACAATAGGACAAGGTATAGATTTATATTGAGATATTTAAATTTTTTTAATGTTTAAATATTGTTGCAGCACTTAATAAAGATCGTTGGCATCGAGTGCAATTACTCATTGATCCTTTAGCTGGGATTATGGGTATTAAATTAGATGGGATCCTCAAAGAAATTAAGCTGGAGTCGCTGAAGAATTTACGTGTTTATGACAACAAAACTTCAGTTTTATATTTTGGAGGTACAGTTTAAGGAAAAATGATACGTTTAAATACTAAAATGAATGATAATTATATTTTAATGGTCTATTTGATCATGGGAATTGATTTCATGATTCAAACTGGATTTAATAGCAACTGCTGCGTGTTTATTGATATTACACGTGTTTTTTAGTAGTTAAGTTCATTAACCTTATGTTGGATTTGTTTGTTGATAACTTTAAGCCGAATGACGCACTCCCATTAAAGTCAACAAATTTAATTGAGCAATTTTTAAAGTTTAAATTTATGGATTGATTTTATAAATAAATTATAATTAAGAATTTTTTAAAAAAATTTTAGGTATGGAATCGAATAAAGTCGAATGGACTCGTCAATACAGTTACAGACGTTTTGTCGGTTGCATTCGAGATATCGAACTTCAAGAGAATTCCAAAGTTTTTTCTCAGCTATTGTCGAGTAAATTTTTGCAGGTTTGTTTTATAGATATAATATAAAATTATTTATTAAGATAATAATAAAAAAAATATTAATTAATTTTTTAGGTAGAATATGGATGTAAAAACAAATGCAATTACAATAACAAATGCATTTTTGGAGGACGGTGCGTGAATCTCTACAAATCCGTACTTTGTGACTGTTTCCAAACTGGACATCAAGGAATTATGTGCTCTGACGATAGTAAAATTTTTAAAATTGATAAAATATTATCATAAATCATAATTATCAATTATTAAGGAATATCAATATTAACCATGCGTGGCAATTCTTATATAAGTTACAAAATATACGATTGGGATGACAAAGTTCACTCCGATATTAACAGCGTCAGCATTACATTTCGAGTATGGTCACAATTTATCAAATAAAATAATAAAATAATTTTTTTTTTAAATTTTTTTAGACAATTTTTGATGATTCCCTTTTGTTTTATGGGGGTGGTGAAAGTCCAGTAAAGAATTTTATTAGTGCTAGTTTAAAAGACGGTAAAATTCATTTTACAATATCGTTCGGAGATGGTAAATTAACGGCCACAATGGGAAATGGACTCACCGAAGACAGGTTAAATCGGTTTTAAATTGCTATACTTAATAATGAGTATTATGTTTGTACAGGTGGCACAGGTTTACAGTCGTCCATCATCGTGACAAAATAGTTTTGTATTTGGATTCCGAAAGTAAAGAGATAAATGTAACTGGTCCTTCTCAGTATTTACATTTGGATCCTTTATTTTATATTGGTGGTGTATCTGATCGGATTAAAAGACAAGGTGATTTTTAAATGAATTTTTTTTAAATATTTTTAATAATAACTTTTTTTAATATAAGATTTGATATCGAAAAATAATTTTGTTGGGTCTCTGAAGGAAGTTTATTTTGATATTTTTTCTATTCTGGAACGATTGAAGAAAGAAGATGACGATGTTGATTATTATGGGTATATTGAAAAATAGGCTTAAAACTGTGGCTTTATAAATAAATTTTAATAATTTTTGATAGGGTTTTTCAACCTGAGTTTGGTTACATTAAAATCCGTGATGTGCCTGTAACGTTTCCTTTTAAGAAATCAACAATTGCCATTCGTCAAAAACGGATTGATGGAATTGAAATTTCTTTTGATTTTAAAACTAATTTGAAAAATGCTATTTTAGCCACTGCTAGTATCGTACCTAAAGAAAATGATTTTAATAATGATTATTGGCAGGTAATTGATTAAAATTTAAAATTATTGTTGTTTATTAATATTTATTTTAAGTTGCGATTGGAAAATGGGAATGTGAAATTTGTATTGAATTTAACATCTGAAAATGAGAGTTACGAATTATACAATGATATCGCTGTTAGTAATGATAAATGGCATCATCTTTATTTGCAATATCAATCGGAGTAATTTTATTGACAAAACAAATTGAGAAATTTATATAATTAAAATTTTCATTGTTTAGTGATGTTAAATTGCGAGTCGACTCGTATAGAAAATCATCGAAATTTGTATCGGGTTTACGTTTTGCGAGAACAATTCACATCGCTGGATTCATTACTCAACCTGATTTAGGTAACTTGATTCTATTTCTCCATTTAATTTATATAAAATAACCAAATTTAATTTAAATAGGATTTATTGGATGCATTAGACAAATATACGTTGAAAAAAACTATGTAGACGTTCGTTCGGTGCTAAATTCCGAAGATTACCAAGGCGAAGTTACATTAGATAATTGTCAATTATTAGATCCGTGTAAACGACCCGACCAATGCGAACACGGCGGACAATGTTTTATTGAAAACGAAAAGATTAGTTGCGATTGCAAAGGGACTGGATATTTGGGCAAAACTTGTCATTTTTGTAATATTAATTTTATTTTTAATTAATTTTTAAAATGTAAAAAATTTATTTATTTATAGCGCTTTATAAACGTTCGTGCGAAGAACTTTATTTGGTTGGATATCGCGAACAAGGGGTTTATATGATCGATATCGATGGCAACGGTCCTCATCCACCCGTTCCAGTTACTTGCGACATTAATGCGACCACTGGTATAATTATGACGCGAGTGAACCACAATATGGATCAGAGAGAAGTGAGAAATATTCAATTTAATTATTTATTTTTTATTATTTTGCTATAAATTAATTTTAGGAAGTTCGTGGTCTTAACATCAAAACATTTTATTACAATATCACATATCGTGATTTCACTCCTGAAATGTTACAAACACTCATCAAACACTCGAAAAACTGCACTCAATTACTTAGTTATTCGTGTCACAGAGCACCTTTAGCGTAATATAATTGTTATTAATGTATTTAAATTTTTTTTAAATTTAATTTTAATTTTAGAATGCGGACATTGACTTGGTTTGAATCATCACATAGCGAAGCTCGATTATACAGTTTCGGGGTTGATACAATTGGATCGTGTCCATGTGGGGGTGAAGAATATAAAATTTGTAATTAATATGCTTATCAATTTATATCATTTTTTTAATTTTAGAAACTAATTCTTGCTCTAATAAGACAATAACGTGTAATTGCGACGCTGGTGATAGCCAATGGCGTAACGATACGGTCGAATTGGACGATCCAAAATTTCTCGGGATAACGAAAATGTATTTTGTGAAACCGAGGATTCAATCGATAGATGCGCTTGGGTTTATGCAATTAGGGCCGTTGAAATGTATCGAAATGGGTCGGTTTTAATATTAAAAAATATTTTTTTCGTATTTTTAAAAAAATATTTTTAATTTTAGATACGCAACAATACGTAATAACATTTCGAACTTGTGATTCTTATTTGGAAGTTCCCGGATGGCGCACGGGAGATTTGGCGTTTAGTTTTCGGACTTCGAGCAAACACGCTATTTTGTTATATCAACAGTCGCATATTCCTAATGATTATTTTCGTGTTCTTTTAGTTAATGGTATTTATATACATAGAAATTTTATTATAATAAAAATAATTTGTTTTTTAAATTTTTTTTTAATAGAAACTGAACTTTTCTTTGAATATTCAATTGAAGGAAAACGACGTCAAAATCAAATTTCTTCGCACAAACCTTTGAATACCGGTGAATGGCAACAAGTATGGGTTGATTTTGATCCACATCACGTTCGTTTCACTATAAATATGGAATATAAAATGATTGATTTACAAAAAGATGAGGAGTTTACTCCATTTGATGGCCCGTTGTACATCGGTGGAGCTCCCGAGTATGAATTTAAATAATAATTCGTTTTTATTTTATTAATTCGTTTTTAACAATAGGAAATTCCACAGTCAGTCTCCAGTACAAACTGGATTTGTTGGATGTTTTCGTGGATTAGTAATGAACGAAGAAATTGTTAATATAAATTATTATTTGAGTTCGAGAACTCCGCAAGTGGTCGAAGGATGCAAACCGTCCTGCCATCCTAATCCTTGTAAAAACAATGCAACTTGTCACGAATTCTGGGGATCCTACACTTGCGAATGTCGTAACACTTTGGCACATTTTGGGAATCATTGCGAACACAGTTGAGTTTTTAATGCTGATTTTTCACAATTTTAATAATAATATTTTTAATTTTTAAAGATTTAAATAAAAATGGAATAACATTCGTGACTGGAACTGCAAATTCAGTCCGACTTTTTGTCGGAGAAGATCCACAAAAACCACCTTTCTTGTCGGCTGATATTTTGTTAAATATTCGTACTTATGCAAGAAGTGGATTGATATTTTATGCTCACGATCATTTTAACAATTTTGTTCAACTTCATATTCAAAATGATGACGAATTGGCATTCACTTTTAATTCGCAGAGAGAATTGATGATAGGCATTGTTAAGTTTCCAGGTTTTAATTTTAATTAATTATTTTAAAAAGGATTTAAAAAATATTTAAATCAAAATAGAATTGACTCGTGGACTACCGGTACAAATACTTATCGATCGTGAAAGGGAATATACAGTTGTTCACGCTAATCAACATAAAACAACAATAGCCAAACCACTTTATTTAATTAATGTTTATCGACAATATCCTTGGCGCGAAGGCGAAGATTTAGGTACAAAAAAAATTTTAAATATTCAAATTAAGTTTTTTAATTGAATCGTAATTATTTTTTAAGAACTTGTGAAGCCACCGCGACCTCCGGTAGAAGCTAAACCTTATTTGCAGTATTTTATTGGTGGGATATTTCAAGAAAATATGGAAACTCAAATGGCTGGTTTTGTTGGTTGTATTACTGGACTTAGGATCGGTGATCACGATATCGATTTATCTAAAGTCGTTGCGTCTAATCCCGGCAATAAAGGTTAATTTCATTTTAAATTTTTTTTTAATTAATTAGTTTTAACCTATTTCGTATTTTATTAGCTTTTCGTGAAGGTTGTGCAATGAAATGCGATCTCAAACCGTGTCACAATAATGGATATTGCATCGAAGATTGGAAAAATAATCAACGAACTTGTAATTGTACTTATACATCGTATATTGGTAACTCCTGCGATGAAGGTTTGATATTTAAATTTTTATGAATATAATTTTAAAAATTAAAAAAACATGTTTTTAGAACGATCTGGGACATTTCAAGGCAAAGAATTGATTAAATATCGATTTTTCCCATCCTCTATTTATTTAACTGTCGAATTAAAATTGGCTTTTGTTACGAGTGAAACTCCATCCAATTCATCCATTCTTTTATTCGTTAATTCCAAAGTCGAGTGAGTCAAATATTTTTCATTTCATTCGTTAATTAATAATTTTCATTATATTCAGTGAACGTAACTATATTTACGTTATGTTACTACAAAACGGTAGTTTGAAGTTCGAAGAGGATGATGGAACTGGAAAAAGTTTTTATTAAAAATTAAAAATTTTATTTTCCAAATTTTTTAAAATTTTAATTTTGTTTTAGTAATTAATTTAATCGTTGATAACAAAGGAGGAACATTCGGAGACGGAAAACGACATTGGATTTATTACGTTCGGCACGACGATCATATTAACATTTATGTAAATAAATGTAATATTAAATGTCAAGTTTCATCATTTTTTAATATTTAAAGGTCGATGATATCGAATACAGTCCAGAAATTACGATACTTCATCATATCGTTCCTGAATCGGATCCAACTCGTTACGGTGGTGGTGATCGCGATGTTGTCATGTTGGGTGGTATCGATTTCGTAGATACTCGTTTTGCTGGTTATATTAATTATACTGGATGTTTATCGAGTATTTTTATTACGTAATTATATAACCTGAATTTTTTATATAATTTTTTTTTTTACAAGATGTTATGGTCAAAATTGATGATTTTAATATTTCGCCATTGGAAACTGCTTTTGGATACAATGCGGGTAGAGAACGTTTAGAAATTGAAGGAAATCTATCGCAAGCTAAAGCGTGCGAAATAATTACAAATTCAATGTCACCCACGACGCAATCACCTCTCAATTTAACAATGGTAGTTTAAAACACGGTAAAATTATATTTTATTGAGTTTGTGTATTTTAGTACGTTGGTCCGGGCTGGAGACCTCCGTTATTGGAGAAAGTCGAATTTCCACCGCCAACACCTCCATCCCGATCCGAATTCGAACTTGTCGAAGCAAATACGAGAAGTAAATTTGTAATTTAATTTTGATCGGTTTTTTAATTACGATTGAATTTATTTTAAAAATTAGGAGTTGCTTTGGGTATGGGAACATTTCTACTCGTATTAATAATAGCTATTGGGATATACATTTGGCGACTCGATTGGAAAGATAAACAAATCCGTTACGAACAAGAAGAAATAAATCAAAGTAATAAGAAAAAGAAAACGCAAATGGAAAGCAATGGGAAAAGTAAAATTTTTATAAATTAAATTAAAATTTAATTTAAAATCTATTAAATTTACAGTTTATAATTTCCAAAGGAAAATGAATAGTATTCAATTAGATTATCCTTACCAGAAACCCGAAGTCGTACCATTGCATTGTTCATCTAATGCTGGTAAATTTAAAAATTATTTCGTTTTAAATAAAATATTTTATATTATTAAATTACAGATCCAAGTCAACTTCCCGAATACATCGACGATAATGACGATTTGGTAGGATTATTTAATAATAATTTTAATTAAAGCTTTTTATTAGTAATATTCCTTTTCGTTCAATAGCATACTCCCCTTCGTAGTGCAACATGATTTATATTTTTGTGCTTATCATTTGTTTGATTGTTGAAACACGAGAAAATGTCTTTTTGTGAGAATGTTATATATTTATATAAATTTGCTATTTGTAGTTTTACTTATTTATTTTTTAATAAAAATTAAAATATTGTGCAAAACACGATTTAATAATTAATTTTTAGATAGAGGAATCAACATTTATCGAAGATCAAAATGATGATGATATTCAAGCAATACCCATTGAAACTCCAGCACAACCACCGCCTTACGGTAATGGAAAATTTTTATATCATTAAAATTAATTGAAAATATTTTAAACATTAGAATTTATGCCTAATTCAGCGCATCCACCCACAAGTCCTATGTTACTCGACGGTCAATACAGATCGTTTGGAAGTCCTTTGGATTATTTAATAGGACAACAAAATCCATTCAGAAATTATACTAACAATCGATCATCTTTAGTTTCATTGGATTAATTGAAATATTAATGAAATCATATCTTTTTTTTATTAAATATTTCGCCTTATTTACAGAGATATTTTTTAGGAAAAAAAATCACTGTTGAAATTGCAATTATTTGATTTTTAAATACAATTATTATTCAAAATGAATCTCATTGTATTATAATCTATAGTTTTTAAAATCGATTTTATTTTAAAACTGTTTATTCAAGTAAAACAGTTAATGATGTACAAAATGTTTTTTTTTTAAATGGGTTAGATTAGTGGACATTACCCGATCCGTTGAAAGGTAAATTGTTTAAATGAATAAATATTATTTTGCATGACAGGGTTCTGTACAGTGATTTCGATTTTTAAAAATAAAAAGAAAAAAATGGAAATTAAAATGACAATTAGGAATGGCGATTTCACAACTACCATTAAACAAATTAAATGGTCTATAATTATAATTTAATCATTCCTTTTTATTCTTTTCTTCTAAATCGGCCTTAGTTTCTTCTCTTAAATAAAATTTTAGTCTTTGAGATCATTTTTTAATTTAATTAAAATTTTTATTTACTTACCCTCTTCCGTCATCATCTTCACCCAATTCCATCTTCTTTTCGTCTTTATCTGCCGATGAAATTTCCGTTTTGTCGCCCGAATCTTTTCCATCGCGTAAATTTCCACTTATTTTTATTTCGTCTTTTTTATCTTCGTCCGTTCGCGGTCTCTTTCGTTGACCGCGATGAGATTGGACGTTCCGTCGACCGTCGCCTTCGTCTTCGCTGTCGGAAAATTCTTCGTCGCAAGCTATTCTTTTATCGCTCGCTCGTATCGATACTCTTTCGTCTGGATTATGCTTATCTTCGTCCTCACTTTCGTTATCTATAGCATCATCGGGGATCGCTAAAAATAAATTTTTATTTTTAATA
>JAQFZU010001042.1:0-16184 GCA_034696185.1 Henia vesuviana | reverse complement strand
AATTATTTTTTTTTTTTTTTTTTAATTTTTTTTAATTAATTTTTAATTTTTTTTTTTTTTTTTTTAAATTTTTTTTTTTATTTAATTTTCAACATTCGATGATTGAGGTTAAGATGGCGGATTTTTTTTTTTAATGTTTAAATCAACACTTGATTTTTTTATACTTGTAAAAACACGATTTTCCGCGCAGTCAAACTTTGAGTAGTTGGTGCGCACTGATTCATTCCAAAGAATCCAATCGAAGCGTCGTAATATTTAAAAAAAAATATTTTACTATGAATTTTAGTATCGTTTGAAAATATTTTTTTTTTTTTTAAATTTTTGAAAATAATTGAAAAAAATGGAACAAAACGTTTTGAAAATTTGTTGTTGAAAAGTTTCTTTTGTCAAAGGAAAAGTTTGTGCCAACGTGTTTTATAGAAATGGGAGACAGAAAAGCGAGAGTAAAACTGCAGCCAAACCAATGGTTTCTGGACGATTGCCAAAACGTATTGGAGTTTGTGTGTGCCATCATTATGATTTAATTATGAGACAAGACCTTGGGATGAATTTTGACAAGGGAGTGTCAGAAGAGGCCAAAATTAGACGTTGAGGGAGGAGTAAAAAGCGATGAAAAGGTTGAATCTCGTGTGATTTGTTACGGCATTTCGTGATGATGGAAAAAAATATTTTCAAACTACGTCATTATAATAATGAAATCGCTTATGGTCACCAGAGTGCACCCTTTTGGACCGATCGGAGATTCAAAATAGATTTAAAATCCGTGTGATCGGTTCGACACGACGCCATCTACGAACCGCTGGTGTATTGCGGAAAGCCCAACTTCGACATTAAGCCGTAAGTTTAAGGGGCAGCGAAATTCTTTAATACCGGCACCGAAAATTGCCACAAGCGACACGACACGAAGAGAAACAAAGCGAAAAACATAAATCGTACAACGTACACCCGCTCGGTCCATCGAACGGCCATTTATCGCAGTTTGTTGTACGTCGACGTTAACGAGCGCCGTTGTTGTAATAATGCGACGGTGAGCAGCTTTAGTCGGTAATAACATTGGCGTGTGCGCTCGTGTTTGTCTCGGTCGTGTGTGTGTACGAATGCAATCAAGTATGATTATGGTGCCTGGAGCAGCGCTTGTCCCTCGCTGAGCGCCCTCTTTTCACATGCAAATGAACAGACTGTGCTATGCGTAAAGGCGGGTCGTAGGTCATGATTATAACGTTAACTCTCTTGACAGCCGACTTCCAATTCCGACTGATAGCGAGCAACCAAATTTCAACTCGATATCAGGCGCATGATGGAGTGCAAAATGACCTCGACTTCACCAACATTTCCCATAATTCAACTTAACATTTTTTTCTTCCCTGAATTTGCCTCCCCACCAAATACTCGTTTTTAATAATTCAACAAATAACAACAACAACAACGATGCAGTGATGAACTGTCAAAACCCGTTGCTTGCCGTTAAATGAAGTTGAATTAAATTCTTTTTGGCTTAGATCCAATCGTTTTATTGGCGAAAACAAGTCCTTTTCCCGCGCTAATTCAATAGTCGAATCTTCTTCTTCTTTTTTTTATTTTTCTCATTTTTGCCAAACCGACGATTTTTTTTCTTCTCTTCCGTCGAGTATTTGGAGCAGATGTTGCTCGTAATTTACAATTTCTGTTTTTAATTTCGTCGGAATTCAAATTAGGTTGGGATGAAAGGGTTAATTTGTTTTTTTTTATTATTTTAGAAAAGATTTTTTTTTCGGGTGGGGGTGGGGGGGTTTGGTTGTCACCTTTTGATTGGATCACGTGATGGGAGGAAGTTGAGTTGAAGTTTTAAGCAGGAAGTGAAACAGACCGAGATGAGTTGAAGTAGTCATTTGGTGGTAAATGGATCAATTGGATGTAATGAAAGGCTGGGAAGACGGGGGTTGTGGGAGGGGGAAGCGAAATTCATTTTTCATATCAATTTTCATTCGGATTTTTTGATTGAAACTAAAGTTAAACTTTTCAATTTTGTTTAACGATTCGAAATTGGGAGCCATTTTGAATAATTTGATTTTTTTTTTTTTTAATTGTGTTGTGGAAATTTACCGGAAATATACGAGTGCTGCCATCTAACGAGGGATAGAGGAATAATCGCCATTTTGATTTTTTTTTTTTAATGGTTTTGTTCGGGCGAACTTTGGGTTTCGACGTGTGCCGAACGCCTAGAGCGTACGGGATTCTCCGTTATCGCAGTGAACGAGATCGGATCTCGATTCTTCGTTTTCCCTCCGACCGGTTTCAACGTCGAACCGATAATTTACGTTCCCGAAGGATGCCGACCATCCGAAGCCGTACAGAACCGTATCTGTTTCGTTGCTCGCCACGGCTAATGCCGAAGACACGATCCGCATTCCTTCGACCAATGCGATAGCGACTGACCAACATAGTACATCTCCAACTGCCATTTACGCACGTAATCACACTTTTTAAACAAAATAAAAATTCATTTCAATCTGGGATTACCATCGACTACCACTAGGGGTTTACACCGAGCAAATATGTATTACTTTGCTTCTGGTTGTCATTCTGGGACATGGTTTGGTCACAGGTTTCCACCACTTTGTCGTATATCGACGACTTTGACGTTAATAAATTAAAAAAGCAAAAAGTAGGTGTTGTAATGGTAGTTGTTGTAGGTTACGAATTTGGTTGGTAGCACACACATGTAATGGGCGAAGCCTTTTGTGAAAGTTTGAGAAGGAGAAATGGCCAAGTGCCAAAAGTGTGACACACAAAACGAGTTGCATGAAAGGCAAAAGAGTTTGCAATTTATTGGCAAGCGCCGTTTTCAACCCATTGAGCCCCGAAATCCTATCCAGCGTCGCTCGCTATTTTCCTCTTGCTTTTCAATAAGACACGTCGTAAATTTGATACGAAAAATGCGCAACCGACCTAATTAATGACCTTTAACTTAAAAAATAATAACTCGTTAAAAACATTACTTCTATTAATGCTCTTAATTGACGTTAAATTTTTAAAAAAAATACTTTTTAATGTATTAATTAGGTTTAATTGATGTTTTGGTGATTTTTGAGTTAGAATTTAAAAAATGGAAAATTTGCATAATAATGGCGTTTTGGAAAACAATTAGATATTAAATAGATTTTAGAAGGGGTTGATTTTATTTAATTTACACATCGCAAACTGCTAATGGTTGGAGGATGTTGGTTTAAGAGCGAAGCGAGAAATGAAGGTTCGTGTGAAATTCGCTGCATAATTTATACGCGTGTGCAAAGTTCGTTTAGTGCGAGCGTCGAACCACTTTAAAAGCCCATTTATACCTTAACCCCACTTCCCCCCAACCCCCCCTTTTACCCCATTTGCATTGACCAACAAAATTATTTTTTATTTTAATTTTTAAATATTTTTTTTTTTGAGGTTGAATTTCGTCGCTCGGTGGCGCTGGTTGGGAATAGTGGGTGAAGGGGTTATTAAGGGTGGAATTTATGCGTCGAGTGGAATTTTGCCACCTTTTTCAACACTATTTTCGCTCGCAACAATCTGGTGGTGAAAAATGGAATTTACGACCTTTTTAATTTGCGCTTTGATTTAAGATGGCGGATATTTTTATTTTTTTATTTTTATAAAAATTTTTTTTTTTAAAAAAAGTTAGTTTTTTAATGGTTTTTTTGTTCTTTTTGCTTTTTAATAAACTTTTATGCCCTTAAATTGCAAATGCGCGTAAACCCCTCGCGGTTTCCGTACACGAAATTTATTGCGTTTTGTAACATTAAAGTTTTAAAAAATGCGCAACTTGTTTAAAAGTTGGGTAAAAGTTAAAAATGGCGATTAATAAGTGAGTTCGTAATACGAGCAATTAATTTTGACGAGTCGCTCGTAAATAAAATGGCTACCGCACGTCCATTTCACGTCGGAATGCGATGGGTTCAACGGGTTGCGCGTGTTAAGAAGCCGTTAACGTTGATTGCCGAAGAGAGCCTTTTAATGTCCGTCAGAGTTTTGGGGGGCGAAGGGGGGGCTTCTTTTATTCCTTCGTTTGACCTCGCGCATCGTTCGCTCGCTAGAGTTGTATCGCTTTTAAGGGCGATGTTGCGATGTTTTTTTCGGACGAGTCGCGCCATCTGTCGGCGATGTTTGTAAGCGATTCGGCCATTTTTGAAAAATATCGGTTTTTGTAAATAAATTTCTAAGATTTGACGAATTTTTATTATTTTTATCTTAGCGGAAAAAATGTGTAAATTTTGGCTCGTTGGCGCGTTGAATTATGGGTGTTGCGAATGTCAGACATTTTCTTCTTCTTCTCGTCTCTCGCAATTGAATTTGGTGAGCCGAGGCGCACTTTGGATGTCGCTTGAGTTATTGCCGTAATTTGAAGTGATTTTGGATCTCGAGCACTGCACTTTGCCGAGTGATTCCTTTTTCTTCACTGCGCAGACTCCTATTGATGATCAGTTCCGGAAAGGGATAATCAGTAAAAACACGGGATCGATTCCAGGCTCCGATTGGTCAATAAAATTTTTTTTTTTTTTTTTTTTCTGGAAAATTCGGGAAAATTTTTTTTGGTTGGAAATTAAAAAATCGAATAAAAAAATCGATTTTTTTATTATTTTTTTTTTTTTTTTGAAAATCGATTTTACCTGGCAGGTGGGAAGTGAAGGCGAGCATCGCATGATTTACAACGTCCCGCCAGGGACTCGAGCGGCATCTGGGGACGGGTTCCAAATTACTCAGTCCTGAATGCACTGCACCCGAGGGAGCGGCGCTTCCAACACTCGCTCGTCACCGAGTTTAAAGGAAAAATAAGAAAAAAATGAACGCAACGATTTTTAAATTTTTTTTTTTTTTTTTTTTATTTTTTTTTTTTTTGGATATAATAAATGAATTGTCGTGCGACTGCGCGGAATTCGGCTTTAATGACGAAATTGTTGGGTCGGATCACGTAGCCGAAAATGGTGGCAAAGTGTAAGTAGCGCTCGGGCTTTTAATCCGGGGTTTTTTTTTTGTTGTGCTCGTGTGTCGAACAAATAACGTTGGTCGTTGTTTTCTTTGTTGTTGGGTCACTAATGCTCGACTTTGACGGGGGTTCACGGATCGCTTTTAACAATGGAATTTGTTGCTGGGGGTTTCGATGAAGGTGATTTGGGGTTTGAAAACATTGAATTTTGGAAAATTTCGAAAAAAGAATTCAAAAATTCTAAATTTTTCGAAATTCTAAATTTTTCGAAATGCAAAAATTCTAAATTCTAAATTTTTTTAAAATTCTAAATTCTAAATTTTTTTAAAATTCTAAATTCTTCGAAATTCAAAAATTCTAAATTTTTCGAAATTCAAAAATTCTAAATTTTTCGAAATTCAAAAATTCTAAATTTTTCGAAATTTAAAAATTTAGAATTCTTCGAAATTTAAAAATTTAGAATTCTTCGAAATGTAAAAATTCAAAATTCTTCGAAATTCAAAATTCAAAATTCTTCAAAAATTCTAAATTTTTCGAAATTCAAAAATTTAAAATTCTTCGAAATTCGAAATGTTGTAAAAATTCAAAATTCTTCGAAATTCAAAATTCAAAAATTCAAAATTCTTCGAAATTCGAAATGTTGTAAAAATTCAAAATTCTTCGAAATTCAAAATTCTTCAAAAATTCAGAATTCTTCGAAATTCAAAATTCTTCAAAAATTCAGAATTCTTCGAAATTCAAAATTCTTCAAAAATTCAAAATTCTTCAAAAATTCAAAATTCTTCAAAAATTCAAAATTCTTAGAAATTCGAAATGTTGTAAAAATTCAAAATCTTTCGAAATTCAAAAATTCAAAATTTTTCGAAATTCAAAAATTCAAAATTGTTCGAAATTCAAAAATTCAAAATTCTTCGAAATTCAAATTTTCAAAATTTCTCCAAATTCAATAATCTCAAAAAATCAATTCAAAAATTTCCAAACTCCACTTTCTTAACCCCAAAAATCCAAATTGAAAATTCCCAACAACAAAAACAAACCAACAACACAAACCCCAATCATCATTTCATTTCTTGATTCACCAAACAATCATCATTCTCATTACGCATAAATCAACTCCCACTCACTCCCCCTCTACACTCGCCATCTTTAATTCTAATTTCAACCCACAATCCTCTCGGACGAATGCGTCCTAGTAATGGGGGGGATATTTGAGTCGTCTCGTTGAAAGGTAATCCACGATTGGAAATGGGGGGAGGCACTGCTGGCGAGAGCCAATTACACGTGCGATTGAAGCGTGCGTAGAAAAGGATTCTTTTCCGTGCATTACGATCATGTCGGCTCTTGATTTCCTCTTTTTCATTATTCTAACAAATCAAAAGAGAGGGAGTTTTTTGTTTTTTACTTCTTTTAATGCCGGATTCTCTTAGATGGGGTATTTTGATTTTCACAATTTTTTTTTAAACTTTTTTCTATCAACTGCGCTGTCGATACGAGTGATTAATAGACGGTGTATCCACTGGTGCCATTATCTGTCATTAGAGGCGCTGCTTTCGCCTTTTTTTGTTTTTTTGTTTTATATAAAATTTGTTACTCGTAATTGGTTAGAGTTTAACATCTGTTTCCATCCTATTCATCATTAACTATTTTTTTAAAATGCAATTTGCCATCTGGTGTCGTTTCCCTTAACTTATTTTACGTTTAATTTATTTTCTCGTTAAATTACTAAAATCGTATTTCTTTTTAGAGCCGTAGTGACTAAAAAGCAGTAATTTCAGCCTCTGGTGGAAAATGGGGTATTTCCGGACCGTTGAATCGCAACTACGCATGCGCAGTTCGCTTTTGGCATCGAATTGAGCCTTTAATCCGAGTCCGATTGGTCATCGACCAACCGAAAGGGTTAACTGTTCCTCCTCCACTCAGTTTCGTATTTGCCGATCGCAAAATGGCCGCCACTCATTTGATTATTATTTTGTTCAAAGTTTGGCTACAATTGTCAAGTGTGATTAGCGATTGGTTGCTTCGTTTAATCCAGCGCGTAATCCCGCACACTCGTCGCGTCTCTACAACCACGGATTACTCGACACTCAAAGGGATTAACTCGCATTCCCTCTTCGCTTTGAATCTTTGGAGGAAAATAAAAAATTTTTTTTGAATAAAAAAAAAATGGCGACGATTAATCAATAATGGCGTCGCTTATCTGCAGTTGTTAGTTGCGAGTTTAATTATGCAAATGAAGCGCTTCGCCCGGAAGCGGTGCCGATTTCGGCAGGTGAAAGTCCGAAACGAGTTCGTAATTGTCGAGTAAATGGCCAGATGGCGCCGTAATTGGGCCGACGGATCTTTGTTTTTCTATGGGTTCACTCATTAAATGCGTGACGAGAGTAGCGTCTTTACAATGCATTTTTGCATGAATTAAGATTTTATGTGCGCGCGCGCACATTTTAATTTGTTTTCCAAATCTCGTTTGGTGATGAGAACGAAAGAGATCACGTGAAAGTCGCATCTTGACTTTATTACGTTTGGCTTATTTTTTATGCTAATTTTTCGATATTTTTTTATATTTTTTTTAGGGTTAAAATTTAAAAAAAAAAATTTTTTTAGGCTTATTTCCGGTCGAATTTTTATTTAAAAAAAAATTTTTTTTTATTATAATTTTTCGATTTTTTTAAAAAAAATCGGCCATCTTTGATTAATGACCTTGTTTTCACAGTCCTCCATTTTTTTTTCTTTTTTTTTTTTGTGTGCAAAATTATTTTTTTTTTATTCTACGCGACTTCCATCTTTATTTTCCCCCATTTTTTTTTTTTTTTTTTTTTTTTATTACCATCGTCGCACTTTGTAACAGTTGCTAATGATGATTTATCACTCGATGCAAATTCCCCACAATGCATTTGGTTGAAAAAAATATATTGACTCGTTATGGTTTTTAATTACGTCATGGTAGCCATGACTCGTTCTATTTTTAATCGCCATTTTCAAAATTTTTTTCAGTGTGGTGTTGGTGGGGGGGAGTTTGATGATGATGATATTATCGATCGCCCATTGTCATTCGCTTAATAACGTTATGGGTTTGACGTGCATCGCTTCATACGAAGCACTGATTGGTTCTACACGCGATTCCCCAATTACGACCGCAACGGCCTCTCGTGACGAAATTTAAAAAAAAAAATTTAAATAATTTTTTAATTAATTTTTTTTTTATAATAAAAATAATTTTTTTTGTTAAAATGAACATCCGGTCGTGTACATCCGTCGATTATTTTTTTTTTATTATTATTTTTTAAAAGAAAATATTTTTATCTCTCGAGTATTGATGTTGTTGTTATTGATTTTCCTCGTAACAGCGTCAAACTCCCTTCTGGCTATTTTTGTTTCCATTTTCTTTTCTTCTTATCTCTCAAACACGAAACTGGAAAATGTACAACACACAAATTTATTTACACTCGTAAAACATTTTATTATTGTTTAGCCTTTTTCTTATTTAACGCTATTTTACACTTCACTCAATAAATAAATAAAAAATCGATTAAATTCAATTATTTAAAAAAAAAATTTTTTTTTTGTTAAATCGCCATTTTTTTTTTTTTTTTTAATTTAGAAAATTTTTTCTCGACTTTTCTTAAACCGGAAATAGGCTTAACTCGAGGTCCTGCAGCGAGATTTGATTTCGTTGGATTTTTTCTCACGTGACCGTAGCGTGCGCCGCACATTGATGGTTCCATTAGCAGTTGACATATACCTACGAGATCGGGCGGGACATGCCGAAAGTGCTTATGGGAATGGACTGTGGACCCTGGGAGAATTGGATTTTCATTTCAGTCCTAATCCTTAAACGATTTTAATATTTATAATTAAATGAAGTAAATCGTAAAAATTGATTTTTTTTTTCCGAGTTCAAAGGGTTGAGTTTTAAGCTGGAATTAATTTTATTTAAATTTTTAAATTTATTAAATAATTAATTTTAAAGTTTAAATTTTAAAATTCGCATTAAAATCAAGCGTAGATTGAAAATAATAAAAAAAAAAATTTAATTTGGTATCGCAGCGGAGTTTTTCATTGGCACTCCCCCGATGGGATTGTGGGCAGGGGGTGTGATTTGTTCAATTGGCGGTCAGCGCACGTGACTTCTGGTGACCGCGCGGTCATTTTGTCGCCAGCTGCGAGAATTCGCTCGCAATTTGTCCCGAGGCGGCGCTTTTACCCCATTTTCGGACCGAGACGGGCAATTGGTGGCCGTGACGGGGGGTTTGGGGGATTGTGGGTGGTTAACGTTTTCTTGGCTGCCACCAATTGTCATCGTGTGCCGTGATTTAATACGGTGAAGGCGCCCGTCGCCATACAAATTCGTTTCACCGCCATCACCGTTTCCCCCCCAAATCCTCCCCTCCCAATGGAATGTGGGGAAAAAAATTTATTTAACTCTTTATGTACTTAAATGATTTTTATTTTTTTTAAATTTATTTTTAGGTTTTGGTTTTGTTACGTTTGAAAACGAGGACATTGTGGATAAAGTGTGTGAAATTCACTTCCATGAGATCAACAATAAAATGGTAAATTTGGATTAAGTTGTTGATGCGATTGGTATTAATTGTATTTGTTGTCGCAGGTGGAGTGTAAGAAGGCCCAGCCCAAAGAAGTTATGTTTCCCACGAACATGGCGCGTGGTCGTGCTGCAGCTAGGGGTGCTTACGGTAAGTTTTGTGTGCAGTTCACATTTTTCTTGTTAGTTTTATTCCAAAGATTTATTTATTGTCGAACGAAGACTCTTTAAAAGTTAAAGGAAATTATTTTGCTCGGTTTCTTTGCCAGTCGACTGGGGGATTGAGTGGCTAAACGGAGTTTTGCCGCTTTGGGGATCTTTAACGTGCAAGGGCTGGTGGTCGGACCGACTGCTTTAATTCTCATCCGATGGAGATGCTCGTTTCTCGATCGAAACGAACCGCGATCGGGTCTGGAGGCGAGTGCGCTAACCACTAGACCGTCGGGTTTGCTAATATTTCAGTGCGCGGAAGCACGCGCCGTCGAATTAAAAATGTCGACCCGAAAAAGGGGTTTTGGAATGTTGCGAATTCGGTGGGGATTTTGTAGCCGTCATTGATTTCCACCTTGTTTGGAACGGTGTCCGCTGCAGCGACGGACTGGGAGAGCGGGTGAAGCGGAGCGAGAAAATTGGGCGTCGCTTTGACGCGAGCGGGAGACGAGACTTAAAAGTTGGCTGCGAGCGAAAGGAAGAATCGATCGAGTCGATGCATGAATACAGCACGTGGGAATTTAAAGACAAAAGTTGAGACGAGAGGGCGTCACTCGAGCCCACCGAGATGTTTGCTTAATTAATGCGTCTCCGAGTGCAACGACACGACACGTGGCCATCACCTTGTTAAAACTTGGAACGATAAGACGCGAAAGGAGGTGATCATGCAAAGTTAAGCCTCGTCCCACACTCCCTCGACCACCTTCGACTCGAGTCTTATCTACTGCCAGTAGATAAAGTGGCAAATTGCGAATATTTATCGACCACCCAAACCTTACCGATGACTGCGTAAACTCGCAATTTGCAATTTATAAAACTCGACAATTGCCATCGGAACTGGGGGTAAAAGGACTTTTGCAATTACGAATAATGGCACGAACCGATCGATAATCGCAATAATTCACTTAACCGAAATAAATAAATAATTTTTCGATATTATTATCGACTTTATTTGAACAAATCGATACCGGTAGGACTTTTGGGCGAAACACGTTAAGAATTCGTGCTTCGGGTGACAAAACCAAATTTGGATACAAAATTAGACGTGGAATGCCAACCGTTAAGCCAATTTGACTCTTTCTACACCGCAGCTCGAAACGGCTTTGCATTAGAACTAATGCCAAGTCTTGATATCTACCGCAAAACCCATGGAAACCTTAACAGTCGACTTAACGTCTAAATATTAAGCGAGCTAAAGTAGCTTTACGCTGGAGACATCGGTCAGCCGTGTAGAAATACACGTTGACAGCTTCGCTTTAAAGGTTGGTTGGCAGAAAGGGCTTGATGGGAATTTCTTACTAGTCTTTTGCTAGCTGTCTCTTTTCTAGCTGCTTGTCACACGATAAGCTAGTGGCGTGCAAATCCAGTGGGAATCTTTGCCCGTGGACAGATAAGGCGAGTCGTTTGTGTTCGTGCCATCTCTGCGTCGAACGAAATGTCTGCTTATTTGCACTAGGATTGTTGCTGTTGGCTCACCTGACTTTTCGTCTCTCGAGACCGCAGCGTGCGACGCGAGACCGGAATTCAGATTAAAACACTCGAAACACTGGTCTTTGAGCTTCGTCGCGCCTTTCCAGACGCTTCGAAGAAGGCAAATCTGCAACGAAGCTACTTTCACTTATCAAATATTCAATGTGAAGGGTTTAAAGAGGTATATTTTAACATTTGATACCTGAAAGGCATGGGAAAATCAATGGACTTTGAATAAGTATCGGTGTGGAGGCGCAACCGACGGAGTCTTTCGTACAGACTTGTAACAACAATTTCTCCCACCAGAGTTTTCGGATCTTTGAAAATGTTATCAGAAAATGGAAGAAGAAGAAAAAAAATTGTTCCAATTCAAATAGCCTCATTTTATTGCAAGTCAGACTGATTACAGATTGATAAGATGGTCCTACTTAGGCTGTATGTCTATACATTAAGAAGACGAAGAAATAAAAAAAAAAGTTAACATTTTAAACGAATAACTTTTAATTCCCACAACGTTCTACTGCAATCTCAACATTTTACTACTTTTAAATGTCTCTCTTTAATTATACGAGAAAAAAAGTCGAAAACGATATCGGCCGATTTCAACGTCGGCGATGCAATTTCCACCAGCGACCGAGTTCGTCGCGAACTAAATTTTATAGTAAATTCGGTTCGAAAAGAAGAAAAGAAGTTAAAGTCGATGGTATCTCTGTGCATTTAATATTAGCTAAACTCTAGTTAAACGCTAACCGACTGTATCGATCGTCGGTTAAGTAAATCAATGCCTGTGGGTGCCTTTGTTGCTGCAATTGATCTGACGGTTGTCTATTGGATCGTTGCCTTGACAGTATGATGAATTGAGGAATATGTGCGAGAGGATGGATGCACTTTGCACACTTTTTTTTTTTTTTTTTTTTACGGAGGAAAGGAATTTTTTTTTTTTTTTTTTCTTCCGTATGTATGAAGATATATATCGGTGTGCACGTTTTATTGCTACCTTTGATTTTCTGCATATTTGATTTGCTTTTTCTATTGAGTTTTCGCTTTCAGACTGCAAATGTTGTGACCTCCCATAGGGGAAAAATATATTGCAATTTTTCCCCTTCTCTGTTTATTTGTCGTGTTTGAAATATGTAGAGTTTCGAATAGGATATGGAAATGGTTTTTTATTAAAAGTAGAAAGGATTTTTCTTTCTATTTTCCGATCAAAACTTTTGAATATTTGACTTTAAATTTTTTTTTTTTTTTAAATTTAAATTTTTTTTTTCTATTCATTTTAATTCTTTTGATTCACCTGCAAATCAATGGGGATATTTTTTTTTTAAGTAATGAACTTTTCTCGTGCACGTTTCCCTCGTTTTCTTTTGCAGATTAAGTGGAAGGGAAAAAAAACTGAAAAACTTCTCAATTGTCAGTCTTATGATCCATAAAATGAGCTGGTTGAGATTTTCTTTATTTTTTTTATTCGGTAATAGAAGAGTTGAGACTCTGTAATCTTTAGAGAGGAGTATGAATCGTGAGAGATTGGGAAGAAACTGGCAAAATGGATGTAGAGGTGGTCGGGTGAATAAATCCAATGCAATCATACTCAATTTTGACTTTGCATAAAGAGTCTTCGAATAGAAATTTGGAGAAATAAAAAAAAAAACTTTTATTCAATTGAAAATATTAAATGCGTGAGTGTTTTGTGAGCGAGTTTTTTTATGGGGGGAAAAATCCCACAAATGTTACATTGCGATGTTAGAAAATCGTAAGAACGAACCAATCGCCACTTCTTGTAATATTCGGCTCGGCCAATCGGGAGTTTTTAAAAATCAGACATGGCGCCCAAATTGATTATCTCGATCTAACTTTGATTTGGTCGATTTAACGTTATTTTCTCGAATTTAATTTGCTCACGACTCGATTTACGACTTTCTATCATCCGTCATTGTTGACGGGTCGGTCGTTGACGACTAAATTTGAATTTATGGATTGTAATAGATTGTAATGATTTTTTATTCTTATTTTTTGTTTATGATAAAGAATTAGACTTAAACTTTTATTTCAGTTTGGAAAAAAATGGAAATAATAAAGAGACGATGCGGTTGAATCAGTTTTGGTAACGTATTTCCAGTTCAAACAAATGACGTATTAGTTAGAAACCGGAAGTCACATGCATCAACCTTAGAATCTAAACATTTATATAGGCTTATGATGGAAATTCATAAGAGAAATATTTAAAAAATTATTTTCTATAAATAAAGTAATATTTCTAAAACACGGTAGACGCGTGTTATCGTCATGGAAACGTAGTTCTGCGACGCTTTTAGGATAATGAAGTTTTCCTTTAAAAATAAAAATGTTTTTAGATAAACTATGCAAATAAATTGATTTTTAGATACAGAAATACCTTCACAAACCATTGTTACATTAAATTGGCTTAATTAATTTACAAAGCAAATTATTTTTGCTATTTTTTTTGCATGTTTTTAAAATACTAAATTAAATTTTAAAAATTTTTTTGAAGGTATTTCTTTAGTTTTGTAGTTGTATTCAAAGGGTTTCTGTAGTTCTTGAATTGGTCTGGATGTGAATGTGTATTTTTAGTTGAAAGTTTGTAGTTTATTACATATCTATTTTCCCTTTCTTTAGAGTTGATGGATTTAGATGAATATTTAGTAAAAGAAAAAATTCTAAAAAATAAAAATTTTTAAAAAAAAATTTACATTTTTGAATAATTAATTAATTAATTAGGGAGAAATTTAAAAAGTGTAAAAAAATATTTTTATCATTAATTTTAATTGAATTAAAATTTGAGAATTTTTTTTTAAAAATTTTTATTTAGAAAAAAAATTATTTGAGAATTTATTTTTAAGAAATTCTAATATCAAATTGATTGTGTTTAATTATTTTATTAATTTGAGGTTTTTTTTTTTTTTTTTTAAATTTTCTTTTCTAGATTTGGTGTGGTCCCTGGGGCTTCAAGATAGTAAGTATATTTGATTAAATTAACTTTGATTAAATTTTACCAAACACCTTTTGAACACACACAAACCAGTCCTTTTAATTAATGCATTCAAGCTGATGTTTTAACCCTTTTCACAAAAATTTCTACAAACACATTTTTACTAATTTATTCCCCCTTTAAACAAAAAAAAAACCCTTGTAAATTTAACCCATTACATTTTTATTTCATACAACGAATCCATGAATTTTTAATTTTTAATATTTCCACTTTTGGCATCAACATTAAACATCAAAAACACATAAAGATAAATACTTAAAAAGACTAAAGCCAAAAAAAAACACATCCCTTAAGCCTATTTGGGTTTTAGGGAAAAAAAATTGGCAAAATAAAAAATAGAAAATTAAATAAGAAATTAATAGTATTAAAATCCTAATTTCCATTAACGTAATTAGAAAGAGCGTGACAATGCATTTCTAGAGTATCCCAAAAAAGTCATTTTTCTATCTTTTACTAAAATAACCCCGAAGTATATTGGAATTGCGGTGTGGGTCAACGTTGTAATCCGAGCGGATACCGACGAGAGACTTAGTCCACTCGACTCGCTTCACTTCACTTTATCACGTCTCGTTTTGGGCGGTGTCATCATCAGTCATGCTTTATGAATGATGGCCGCTGGCAAAACATACACGAAGATCAATTTCGTTTATTAACTAACAAAAAATGTGGAAAAATTGTTTTCAAAATACATGAAATAAACAATAATCTATAATATTAATACTCAGTTGGCGGTGGTGGTGGTCGTCGCTGTAGTTGGTTAAAACGATGGTAGGTGACACTGCGATTGGTTAAATCGGCGGCGATGTCGTGGGCGGCAATATGAATTGGCCAATTGAGACCGAGAGAAATGTCATTGTGACGTCAGGGTGAATTTGAAAAATTAGAAAATGGCTGCCGATCTAAATGCCAGTTAAAACAATATCACGATCGGAAACGAAATTTATGGCCACGGCGCTACTACCACCACCATCATACTTGCCGGCGAAGCGGCTACATTCCTTTAGTTATACAATTTATTGCCATCTTGTCAGGTCTCATTGTTGTAAAATCCACTTCATTATGTAATCGGTATTTTGTATTTGCAGCTGGATTCCCTGCTTACGGCTACGGCAGAGGATACACGGGCTACCCTGGGTTTGGCTACCCGTTCCCAGGTACGAACTTAAATATGCAGCAAGTCTGCCTCCCATATCCACTCGACCATCTTAGTGTATATAACATGCATGCCCTTCAGCTGTAAAAATGGAGTCACGAGTTGTGCAAATGTTTTCAGGGCATAAATAATAATACGAGATAAATGCTCACGAGGCTGTCACGTGTTCTTGTCACATACAAATTCCCTTTTTTTTATTTTATTTTTTGAAAATATTTTTTTTTTTTTTTTCAATCCCAATTATTTTTCTATTTATTTTTTTTTTATTTATTCCAGAATTTTATCATTAGTGCAATTTTGATTGTTAGTTATTTAATCGATTGTTAATTTGTTTTTAACTACTCATAAATGAATTTTTATTTGTATTTATTAATTTATTATTTTTTTAATTTTTTTTTTTAATATTTCATTTATGGGTGGTTAAAATAAGGGGTTTTAGAAAAGGAGATTTTACTAGTTAGTTAATTTTTTAATTAATAAATAATAATTTTATAACTCCATTTTTACAATTCTTGATGTGTCCGTGTAACAGGCATAGCAGTAGTCGAGTCACTTAGGCCGTGGTAGAGTGAAACTACTTCCTTCAAATTCAATGTAGAAAACACAAGGAAGTCTCTCCCCAAGTTCGAGTCATTATAAATCTCCTTCAATGTTCTTAAAAATTTTATTATTATTTTTTAAAAAACAAATTTTAAAATTTTATCAGTATTTTGAATGTTTTTATTTCACATCGTCAAGTGTTGGATTTTTCTTCTCAAAAATCGTGTTGTTGTAATTTTATGGGATAATAATAACAGTGTAAAAAAAGTAATAGAAAATAACTTAAAAAAATATTTTTTTTAAGATTATTATA
>JAQFZU010001041.1:0-16184 GCA_034696185.1 Henia vesuviana | reverse complement strand
CCTCAGGTGGTGCAGTGGACGCGCCCCGGGGTCACCTGACCGGGACCCATGCTGCCCTCTAGTGACATCTGGTCACATTCTTTGTGACCAGATGTCACTGTAGGTCAGTATGGACCCCCGGTCAGGTGACCTCTGGGGCATGTCTATTCACGCGAGCTGGGAGGCACAACCCTTAATCAATAGTCAGTCTGCTTCTGCCCATCTTAAAGATGAGACAGGCAGTAGCAGCACTGGCCATTCCCAGCATGGTTATGAGCTGGGTTGCCCAGTATTGTATGTGGTGGACGTGGTGGTGGCTGTACGGAGGTTGAAACCATATGCGGCTGTTCCATGTAGCCGAAAAGCAGTGATTTAAGCATTAAGGCTACGTGTTGGCGGCTTCGGCCGTCGGCTCGTGGCCGGCAAGCAGAGGAAGTGCGGTGAACGGGACAATGATGTGGGTCGCGGCCTTAATTGAATAAAGGCTCAGACATCACCAAACATGTGTCTGTTCAATTCATTTCAGTGTCCAACTGGGAAATCATCGTCTGGGGACCTTGCCCAGACACAGGTGAAATAGCCGGTCACATCTTGATAAAATTAATGCCTGAAAGCTAACTCTTCACATGAAAATTTTATCACTCTAGGGATCTTTATTGTGCAAGGATAATCATCTAAATATGGAATTAACAACTTTAACTTTCCTCTTCAGAAGAACTGCTATTCTCATTTTTTCCTCAATCATGAAATAAAAGTAAGTTACCTGTAGAAAGTTCAGCAGCTATTTGCTCAATTGTATCATAACATTTAACTGTAAGATTTTCATGAAATTTGTCCTAAAAATATTTAATTCATTTTAAATCAATGCAATATTTATTTGAAAGATTTACCATTGCAACATATGCATCGCTAATGTAAGAAGGTATACTTAAATATTCCATAATTTGTTCAGCAAATTGTGGCAATTGCATCACAATTCCAGGTGTACATTGATCTAACCATGTTTTATCTTTAGTAAGTTTTGCAAGAAAAATATTTAGTTCTTTTGTTGCAGTTGGATAGAGATAAATATGTGGAAAGAAATTATAAGTATTGTCGATGAAATGTAAGTCGACGGCTGTCAGTTTGTCGAGGTAGTGCGATATTCGATCGGCAATCTGATAAACACACACCATGAAATTGACAATAATCATGGCAAAAAGCAGTACAGAAATTGATTTTTTTTTCCAATTTTTATCAAAGACTTGATTATTGACGGTGTTAAAATTTTTGATTGTATGCAATTATCTACAACCGAATGTAGTTTTTGTGTTTGTCTATTTTCAATGAATCTCATTGTTTTACTTTGAATTTGAGAATGCATTATAGCACGAAAAATAATTTCATCAACTTTCTACGATAATGATTATATTGTATAAATAGTTTTACAATTCATTATTTATGATAAAATCTATAATCCATACCTGATACCTACAAATGACCTACTGCAATGGCTAGAAACCGAGATTAATGCAAAACACAAACCACTTAAATGAAAACAAGATTTCAAATAGAGAATATTGATCAGTAAAAATCAATCCTGCGCATGTGCAGTTAATTTCAATACAAGTACTGTACACGAGCCAAACTTTTCTTATTAGCTTAAGCTCACTGCAATTTATCCGTAAAAAAATCTGTTAAAATTTATAATATCCAACAGTGTAATTTAATTTATTGATCTATGACTGTGCAATTTAAGATTTATAATATCTGACTGTGTAATTTAAGATTTATAATATCTGACTGTGTAATTTAAAACCTATAAACTTTGACTGCAATTTAAGATTTATAATATCTGACTGTGTAATTAAATTTCATTTTTAAACTATAAAGTTTCACAATATAAAATATATTTCAAAAAGTTGCTAGTTTTAACTGTTTTATTTAAGCAAAATATATTTATTTGTTTAAATTCATAGCAATTGAGGTGATTGATGTTTGTAGTAACTCTTTATAAGTTTGAATCACAGGCCTTGTTGATCGTTTTTTTGTTCTATATGGAAGTTCAGTTGAAAATGCAATCAATTTTTGTATTTGCGCATGTGCTCATTATACTATATATATGTGCACCTGTGAAATGCATTCAAAAACTCTCGTGTTATTATTAAGTCATTGTTGTAACAGTGCAGTGTTAGGTTTATTTTTGAGTGTGCAATTGTTATATGTTGTTAACAATTGCTTAACAATGGTTAAGACCGATTACATACACTGCATTCTTAACAATCTTAACACTCGTAACACAAGTGTAACACTCGTGAAATCCAAAGTGTTATTGTTAAGCATGTTAAGCTCTTAACACAACACTGAACAATGTTATGTTATATTTTCTAACACAACACAGCTAATGCTTGTAACAATTGAGTTTTTGAATGTAGCTATTGATTTCTTTCTCACAAGAGCTGTAACAAGTCATTTTTTTTTGTTATTATCTTTTGCCATTTTACCTTGTGAGTGGCTTTTTATGTTGCTTGGAAACTGCTACAAAACCTTAAATAAAAAACAATAAATTTAAAATGTACAAGTAAATAGAAATTGTAAAAATAGAATTAATTAAAAATATTTTATATCTGATATTTACAATTTTAAAAATTAATTAACATGCAACTAATTTTGTTAGTAGATATAATTTAAATAAATGTTATGATTTATTTTTAATTAAATAGAAATTTAAGAAAGAATTAAAATTTAGATTTAAATGAAATTTAAAGTTAATGCAGATCTAGGGTTTAGCATCCCAATGCATTTAGGTTTGATTAGCTTTAATCTCGTTTTATCCAGGTTTTTATGAAAAGAAAAATCTAAGGAAAGAAAAGATGCAAGAATAGGTTTGATTAAAATCCGTAGGAGCATTATGATTAGGTAAAAACGGAAAATAATATTTCTTCCTCTTCTCACACGATGGCCTCGGCGATGTTTTTTTATCTCTGCTCGCGCGCAGTGCTCACCGTCTCTTTGCTCTCTTAATAACGACTTTGTCGTGCCTCCGGGGTTAACTGGACTTGATGAATTAAATACGATGAAAAGACCACGCATTTAAGACACGTGGTAAAGAAATAGTGAATAAAAAACAAATGATTGGCAAAAAGTATACTCTGAATTTAATCGTACAAGAATAAGATTCGAAAATACACTGTGTAGAACAATGGTGGCCGACAAAGGGCCTTACTAAAGAGGTAATAATAATTATGATTGAGGTATGAACCACAGGTTCTAGGTGTAGGCACGCGTCCGTGCTGAATTGCAGGCTTTTCGGACGATTTACTGTTGTCTAGGGTTGATTCTTGGGCTATTCCATCCTCAGAATCTGTTAGGCTACTGATGTCGAGACCTCGGTCACTCCACTGGGCTATATATGCTCGCTGATGGCTTGACAGGTTGAGGTTGCTGAGACGTTCTTGCTTGGCAGGTTGGTTGAGGTTGGGAATAATAAGTGTGTCAACTTCCTGTCTCAGGGACTTAAATAGGCATTAGTCCCTGGTGGCTAAAGCAGGGTAATCCGCTCAACCAAATCCTCTCATTGGCTGAAAAAGAAAGGTCACGATTCGAGGTCGTGACCTTTTGGGTCAAGATAAATCCCGTTAGGTAGTTTAATCCCTAGGGAAATTTAATCCCTAGGAAAATGCCCTAAATTTTGCCTACTTCTTTGGGATTACGACAACTTCAACATTAAGGTTAATGAACAAAATTTACTACTTGAAAGGATTACACAGTTTCACATGGGTTATATATCAAAACAGAATCGTAATAAAATGCTGCGTCGTCGCTTCTCTTTGTACCACCTTATATATCCTTCGTCTTTTCCCGCGATTCCTTCTCTTCTTCGTCATCTTTCTTTTCTGCTCCATCTGTTGTTTGCATAAATAACAAATGATTACAAATAACAAGTTACATCACAAAAACACCCAGGATATTTTTAACAACACATCAAACTACAGTGATTATGTGCTAAAACAATTATTTTGATTATGATTATTCTCAATCATAATTCTTATAGTTTAAATAATGATGATAAATTGTTGTAAAATAATGACAGCTTATTTACATGTTGTTAATTTGTAATGACATTGTTATTTCTCAATTCAAATTTAGATATTTCTTAACAATTTCTGTGTTTTGATTATTACTGTGTTTATATTAGACAATATATATATTATACATAATATTCAAAGAGAGAAAAAACTGAAAGGCCCACCATTATACCAATAATACCACCGATGTTACATAACAATGTCGTAATGACAATTACTCTTTCTTCTTTAATTACTTCACGAACATTGCTATTAATAGTATACATAGAAGTTAGAAAATTTTCATCTTCAAGTCTAATTTGATTTGTTGATAATAAGAAAATTTCTTCTTCACAGCGTTGCATGCAAAAACAGGTTTTCTGAGGATTTGTTTTGAATTCGTTATTGAGATACATTGTCCATGTCTTTTTAGCAGTTTGCACAGTTTTACATAGGGGCAAATTGCTGCTGTTTATAAATGGTAATCTAAAAAATTAAAAAGCATTTAATTCAAAAATAGTAAAGAGAAAATAGTTGAAACTTTTTAAACAAACAGATGATTACATTACTCATTCAATTCCAACAAAACAATCAACCAAAAAAAGAAAATTCAAAATTATTTTAGTCGAGTTTCTGCCATTTGATTCAGTTCAAAGTTAAGCTTAATTTAAATGTTTTAATAAATTTTAAATTAATAAAAATAGCATTTATTTAAGGTAAATTTAAAGAAATAATGCATTATTGTTTAATTAAAACTTACCTCAATCTTAAGTTAAAATAAGCTTACTTGCAATCAATTTGTTGTTTTTTAAATGTTGTTTGGTAACATATTTCTTCACACGTTGCAATTTCTTTTAGAGTTCCACAAGGTCTTTTTGGAGTATTCAGTCGCATTAACTAAAACAAAATGCATTTTTATATAAAAATTATTTTTTTAATTACAATTACCGTTTGACGTGAAATTTCGACATGTTGTGTGTTACCACTCGTATAGAACAGGTATTTTAGATGAAAATTTTCATTTTTTGGTAAAATAAAATGCTAAAATTATGTAAGGCTATTACATTGTTCTGATGTTAGAAATTGACTTACAGGACTATATGAGGTACATTTAAATTTATATTCATCAGACATGTCCATTATCATTAATTTATTACTTTGCACTACGTATGGCATATCATCTGTAATTATAACAATTGAGAGAAGGTCTTTAGAGTTTTATTTACTTTTAACCTTTTGTAAATTTAGTACAAATTCCAAATGGTGTGAATAATTCAGATATATTAGCAAATAATATATTGTATATTTTCTTATTCTGTGAAAATGAAATTGAGTTTTCAATTAAGAATATAATATTTTGTTTTACTTCTGCTGGAAATTTTCTTATGTAGTCTATAAAATTTCTAGTTGTACTAGAAGCAATCCACAATCTTAATGGTTGATTAGCAAATCGAGACGATTCGTGAAGCAAGTCAAAAATGTCGAAATTGTGACAACTCGAATTTAGATTTTTTGCCAAATTGGTTTTTTCTTCTATTATAATATCGCTATCGTAACAAGTAATAACTAATGGAAATTCAATAATTTCATCTCTCAAGACAATAATAGTTTTTAACAGTGGATAATTCAGAAACAAATTAACTGTATTATAAGTCAAGTACGACAATATGATAACCAGCAGAATAATAATTAATAATTTCAATTTCAAAATAGATTTTTTCTTGTTTTGTTGCTTGTTCTTCAGTATGGTTTTAATCTTTGTTTTAAGCATTTTGCTTTTTTTCTGTTTGCGTAATTTTATGTAAAGGCTTCTGCCAAAGTATACAAACAATTCTGCTATTGTTAAAGTCGACATCCCAAAATATAACCCAATGATGCCACCGATATCGCAAAGCATAGAAACAAAATCGTACAAGAGATATTCTTGTAAGGTTCGAACGTAAAAATTGTTTACAAAAATTTCAAATGTTGGTGTAGTAAAGGTTTTCTGTGAATTATACGACATACTTAATTTGGTCTCATAACACTTATTATTACATTGACACTTATTTCGTGTAGGTACATTGCCAGGAAAGGTTATGTGTTGAATATAAACATGTAAAGAACTTTTACACTTTGGTAGATTTCGTGCTTCATAAAATGGATATCTTAAAAAGATAAGTTTAATTAAAAAGTTAATTTCTATTCTGTGTAAAGCAGACTGTTTTTTAAACTAAAACTACAAATGATTGTAAATCTTAAAAATCCTCAAAGCAAAGATTATTTGATTATACTGACCTACATTTTAGTTCTCTTATCAGACAATTTCGATAACAGTGATTGAATTCATTAATACATGGATTTCGTTTTGTGTTACAAAAATGATACTAAAATATAAATATGAAATAAATGTAAAGAAAATGGCCAAATAATATATAATATTATTAAACTTACATTTTGAATATTTAGTAAAAGTTCTTGACTTTTTCTTATTTCAAACATTCCTTCAATATTTGCTATGTAGTAAATTTCATTGGATGCATCTACCAATACCTGAAAGTATGTGAAAGATTATTGTTGGTTGATTATCTTATAATTATCTTGGCAATAATAAAATAAAATTACTTACTTTTAAGGCCACACATTGTTTTGGTAGCTTGAGTCTGACTACTATTTTGCAATTACTGCTACTTGGTAAACGAAGATCTAAGTTCAAAAATAGAATGAGAAAAATGAATGAGACCAATATTTACAAGCAGAACAACAATATTCATTGTTTTCACATAGTAAAACCTAACCTAACCTAAAACTCTCCCTATTAGTATAAAAATAGGTTTCCCAATTGCAAATGGCAACAAAACTGTGCACAGACTATAATTTGAGCAACAAAATTTATTTAAATCAATAATGTGCATAGAAAAATCAAAGGATTGACTGTTAGTTTCTCTGTCTAAAACTAAAACCAAAAAGCAAACCTTTCTTCTGAAAGACAGCTGCTTTCATTCTTTACTCACCCAAAATAAGCAACTAACCTGTAGAAAGTTGAATAGCTGTTTGCAAAATGGTATCATAACGTTTAATTGTAAGGTTTTCATGAAATGGTCCCTAAAAATATTTTATTCATTTTAAATCAATACATTATTAATTTGAAAGATTTACCATTGCAACATGTGCATCTGTAATAAAAGAAGGTATACTTAAATATTCCATAATTTGTTCAGAAAATTGTGGAAATTTATCCTCAATTAAAAGGTCACATTGATCTTGAAATCGTTTAAATTTAGTAAGTTTTACAAGAAAATTATTTAGTTCTTTTGTTGCAGGTGGGTACAGATAAATGTAAGGAAAAAAACTATATGTGTTATCAATAAAATCTAAGTCGACGGCTGTCGGTTCATCCAGGTAATACGATATTCGATCGCCAATTTGATAAACACACACAATGAAATTGACAATAATCATAACAAAAAGCAATACAGAAATTGCTTTTGTTTTGTTTGCAATTTTTATCAAAGACTTGATTATTGAAGGAGTTAAAATTTCTGATTGTATGCAATCATCAACGATTGAATGTAGTTTTTGTTTTCGTCTATTCTCTATGAATTTCATTATTTTACTTTGAATTTGAGAATGCACTACAGCACTGTTTTACTGCATCTAATAATAAAAAAATATTCTTATCAACTTTCTTCAATAGTTAATTTTGCAATTTAAAATTTATAATTTGTCATAAAAAATTTACCAATTTAAAGTTTTGTGTTGAATGTGTGGTGAGTTTTCTAAGTTGGAATCAATTGTCGTGTCTATCGTTTCTTCACGCTATATGGAAGTACACAAGAAAATTCAGTCAGTTTTCTTACTTGCCAGGGTTGGCAATAGCTACCGCTATTTTAGTGCAACTTTTTGTTGCATTTGTGCGTTCTGCACTATGTTATTACGGTTGCCCATGGAAACGACAAACGTAAAAAAAAGACATGTCTTTTGTCTGACAGACAAAGCCACGTGGAACGACTGATGTGATTGTGATGACAGTCAGTTGACAGCTATTTCCACTTTATCCGTGATCATTAATTGATTGAAAAATTACTTTTATTGAAAAGAAATAAAAGGTTTTGTTCCTAAATTTCTAAATAAAATGACTGCACATCATTAAAAAATCTGATTTAGCAAGAAAAGACTGATAAAGTATATTTTATATTGATGTTTTTCTCTTTTTCCAATTTAATTATTTTCAATTCAGTTTGCTTTAGCAAAGCTAAATATTGCATTTGGCAAATGCAAAATTTATTTCATAAAAACATAAAAGTTGCCAATATTGGTTTACCTGTTGAGTTATAACATTTTTTTATCTAAGCAAATATTTGAGGTTCGCTCTTGTTTGCATTCATTTGAAACAAACAGCACGAATAAAATTTATTACAAAAACTATCAACAAAATATGGCACAAAAAATGTGATGTAAAAATAAATGTCTTTTACTGGTCAAGTATTGAACCGTTATGTCAACAAGAAAAAAACATTTGTTGGACTCAAATCCAGAAAAATTATAAAATTATTTTCAACAATTATAAAATATCTGCAATACTATAGGTAGTAAAACAATTAAACTATGAGCATCATTGATGAACAAGACTGGAAATTTAACAATATTAATTTTGTTTAAATCATACAAATATTTACATTGCAATTTCAAGAAGCTCTGAGCAAATGTAAAAAAATCTCAAGCAAATCTGAGCAAATCCACCACATTGGATTTGTGGGATCGCATGTCTCGTACACTCAAAAACTAATTTTCGGTTCTCCCGGGGTCAGCCTCGTTCCAGCGTCATTTCGTGCCAGCACTATTTCATTTTAGCGTTATTTAATGTGTGCGTTATATTACGGCAGCATCAATTCCATAGTAATTCATAGTATTAATTGACGCTAGCGTGAAATTTGATGCCTAACCTTAACGCCAAATTGAATTGACGTCAGCATGAGGAGACCCGTCTCTCGGTTGCAATACAAATATAGAAATTCATTAATATTGATTAAGTTGGAAAGCACAATTTATTCTTACTTATTAGGTGTCACCACCTAGAGATTGTGATTATCAACTGTCCAATGCTGTCAGTTTAAACCATAGACATGGATAATAAAAGCAGTGTTAAAAGTGAAAAATTTGCTGTGACATCAGTGATCCAAATAAGGTAAGATGCCAGGTTAGCATATTCAACATGGCCATATTAAAATAAAACCCTAATGTCATAAAAGATCCAGATTTTTACAATGAGGTCAGAACTGACAATGAGGCTGACAATTGATCATCCAATAATTGGTTATAAGTTGTAGCATATGATATTAGATTGAGTGGTTTTGGAAAGTATGCTAAGATAATAGAAATAAGTATATTTATTGATATAAAAACCTATTTGGATTTGCACAGAATTTCTTGGAATTACAATGGAAATATTTGCTGCATTTGGGATTTACAAATCGAGCTTTACACGAGATTTATCTGGATGTCTGCCCTCTCGGCAATTCAATTTGATTTTCATAATAGTATTTTGGTCCAAATAGCAATGCAGTGTTAATTCAAAACAGCAAACCCTAACATTAATGTGTTTCTTAGCCTCTTATTTGCAGTAAGAAATTTTAGAATTTGTTTCATAACATTTGCAAACATTTATTTGATCTTAAATGGTAAATATTTATACAGTTTGAATAAATACATTTGTAGCAATTGACCAATTCAATGTGCTAAGACCTTTAATAAGCACTTTAATTACAGCAAATATATTTTTTATTATAATTATTATTAGCAGAATAATTTAATTTTTTAATTGTTTTTATTATATAAAAAAGTTTTGCATAATTATTTGCACATATCTTCAATTATACACAATATTCAAATAGAGAAAAAATTGAAAGACCCACTATAATACCAATAATACCACCAATATTACATAACAATGTTATAATGACAATTACTCTCTCCTCTTTAATTACTTCATAAATATTGGTGTCGACACTATATTCATAAACTATTCTGGCTAAGTTTTCGAGATAAAGTTGTTTCGTTGATAATAAAAAAATGTCTTCTTCACAGCGTTTTTTGCAAGAACAACTTTGCTGCGGATTTGTTCTCAATTGATTATTAAGATACGTTGTCCATGTTTTTTTAGCAGTTTGCACAGTTTCACATAGAGGCAAGTTGCTGTTGTTCATAAATGGTAATCTGAAAAATTTAAATATAATTTCTAATTCAAAGACAGTATTTTCATGCTTACTTGCAATCAATTTGCTGTTTTTTAAATGTTGTTTGGTAACAAGTTTGTTCACACGTAACGACTTCTTTGATTGTTCCGCAAGGACTTTTTGGAGTATTCAGTCGCACTAACTGAAATGCATTTTTATATTGAAATTATTTTTTTTATTTACATAATTACCATTTGACGAGAAATTTCTACAAATTGCATGTTACCACTAACATAGTATAAGTATTTGAGATAAAAATCTCCATTTTTTGGTAGAATGAAATGCTAAAATCATTTAATGGTATTACACTTTTCTTATTCTGATGTTAATACGACTTACATGACTATACAAGGTGCATGTAAATTTGTGTTTGCCAATGTGATGTTCCAGTATAAGTAATTTATTTTCTTTCACTACAAATGGCATATCAGCTATAATTACAATAATATTTAAAAAAAGAATAAGATTTTGTGTATTTTTAACCTTTTGTAAATTTAGTACAAATTCCAAATGGTGTGGATAATTCAGACATATTAGAAAAGAATATTCTACGCACCTTTGGATCCGTAATCTGCAAAATTCAAATTTTACTTTTCAATTAAGAACCCATAATTTGATTTACATTTTCGTAAGGTTTTAGAAAGTCTTTATAACCCTGAATAGTAGTCGAAGATTTCCATAATTTCGACGGTTGATTAGCAAATAGAGACGATTCATGAAGTAAATGGTAAAGTTGGTAATTGTGGCAACTGGAATTGAGTTTATCGGCTAAATTTATTTTGGCGTTTATTATAATGTCGCTATCGTGACAAGCAATAACAATTGGCAATTCAATGATGTCGTCTTTAGAGATGATTATAGTTTTTAAAAGTGGATAATCCAGAAACTGATTAATTGCATTGTAAGTCAAGTATATTGATGTAATAGTCAGTAGAGTAATAATCAGTTTTCTCAATTTTATATATTTTTTATTGGTTTGTGTTGTGATTTTCAATATTGTTATGATTTTTGATTTCAAAATTTTGTTTTCTTTTTGGTGTTTAAATTTTGAGTAAAGTTTTTTACTACAGTGTAGAAATAATTCTGCCATTGTTAAAGTCGACATTCCAAAATGCAACCCAATGATGCCACCGATATCACAAAGCATAGAAACAATATTGTACGAGAGATATTCTTGTAAGGTTCGAACGTAGAAATTGTTAACAAAAATTTCGAATTTTGGAGTTGTAAAAGTTTTCTGCAGATTATACGACGAAATTAATTTTGTCTCGTCACACATGCTATTACACCGACATTGATTTGGTGTGGGTAGATTGTGAAGCAGCTTGTTGCGTTGTGTATAAATATCTAGAGAATTGTTACATTTTGGTAGATTTCGCGCTTCATAAAATGGATATCTTAGAAAGAAAAATTTAATTAAAAAGTTAACAAGTAAGACAAATTTTCTATAAGCTATTTTTTCACTTTTAATGACTTAGAATTAGCCAAAAGTCAATTTTTTAACAATGCTGAAATTACAACTAAAACTAACTGTAAAATAATCAATAAATAACATTTCGGGTTAATTTGAATCAATAAACAAAGATTATCTATAATATTAATATGTGGATGGTGGTAGTGGTTGTTGAATCAGTGTTAATGGCAGTTGTTACTGCGATTGGTTAAATTGGCAGTGACGTCATCCGCAGCAATATGAATTAGCCAATTGAGACCAAGAGAAATGGGCATTGTGACATCATGGTGAAGCTACAGAATTCAAATATGGTTGCTGTTCTTGATCTAAATGCAGCCACATCTAAATCCACCCAAACAGAAAAGAAAGATGATGGGATTGGATCAACAGTTAAAATTCATTATACAATCTATTATTCAAGTAAATATTTAGAATTTGATCATGTTTTAGTCATTTAAATTTTTGTGTTGCTATTACAGAGCCACTTGCACCTCATGTTGTTTGGCGGCAACGACACTACAACTAACACCACTACCACCACCACTACCATCATCCTTCCAAATAATGCAGCAGCAAAGCAACTACATGCCTCTAGTTTGTGTTTTAATAAGCCGTACCACCAAGTAAACTAATCCTAATATAAAAAAAATACTAACCTGCAACTTAATTCTCTTACTAGACATTTTCGATAGCAGTGATGGAATTCATTAGTACATGGATTTCGTTTTGTTTGACAAAAATGGTACTAAAGTATTAAAAAAAAATATTAACAAAATTCCCAAATAATATATAGCATTATCAAGCATACATTCTGAATGTTTACTAAAACTTCTTGGCTTTCAAAAGCTTTAATAAGTTCATTTATATTTGATATATGGTATACTTCATTGGATGCACCTATCAATACCTAAAAGTATATATACAACGGTTTATAAAAGTTTTTTTGTCTTTTGGGGTTATTTTAATTGAATTGATTATTGTTTTCGTTGTTTTCGGTCACTGGTAGCATTTAGTTATTTTTTTTTTAAATTATTGAATAAAATTACTTACATTTATAGCTTTACAATCTTTTGGTAGCTCAAATCTGATTACCATCTTGTAATTATTGCTACTTGGTATATGCACATCTAAATTAAATAATAGAATGCAAAAAATGGTTATTAGTATATTTTTTTTTATTTTGTTGTGACCTCGAAATCCGGGTCACGAGGGAGGACGCGACGATGAGTCGAGTCCCTCAAATGAGGAAACAAAAGGACCCCGAGTTCACGACCCGCTCCCCTCCTCATTTCCTCATTTCCTCATTTCCATTTTCCCTCCTCTTTGGATGCCACAAAAGCACGGTGGCAAATACCCTGAGGGCACAGGAGACGACGCGATGACCGTCCGTCAACTGGCCTTCCTGAACTAATGGCCAAGGTTTTTGGCCATCAGCTTCTTCCGTTCACCCTTTCGGCCCGAGTGCTTATAAATACCAGCTCAACCGGAAGGACGACACACAGACCTACCAAACCAAAACCCACAAACCAGGAAGAATGCCTTAAGAGTACCTCACACGATCAAGCCGACTGCTGCAAATGCACGGAGTGACTGAGGACAGAGGTCATCCACAGTGTGGAAAACCAGCTCACCCTAGACGACTACTGCCAAAATGTCGGATCAGACTGACCCAGCACCGACGCCTGTGCCGTAGGACCACAGGACCAGAGCTCATTTGGAAAGTAATTATATGTTTTCGCATTTAATAGTACGAATTGTAAGAGCAAAAGCTCCAGTTTTGGAAACTAAATAAAGTTTGCGTTCAATTAACCTTATTGTGAGCCCCAATCTTTGATTTCGCTCATCACTGAGTAACTAGTTTAGTCGCTCGATTTTAGTAAGTTTTAATTATTCGTCATACAAAACCAGATCACGACAATTTGCATGCAGAACAACAATATTCATTGTTTTTGTGATGACTGTTACCTGTATAAAGTTGAGTTGCTATTTGTCTGACGCTATCGTATGGTTTAATTGTAAGATTTTCACGAAATTGGTTCTAGAAATATTTAATTCATTTTAAATCAATGTTTTATTGATTTGAATGATTTACCATTACAACATGTGCATCTGTAATGTAAGAAGGTATACTTAAATATTCCATAATTTGTTCCAGAATTTGTGGATAATAATCTACAATTTTATAGTTACATTGATTTAATGATATGTTAAGGAAATTATTTAGTGTTTTTGTTGCTTTTGGAAAGAGATAAATATTCGGGAAAAAACTGTAAGTATTGTCGATGAAATGTAAATCAACGGCTGTTGGTTCGTCGAGGTAGTACGATATTCGATCGGCAATTTGATAAACACACACCAACAAATTGACAATAATCATAGCAAAAAGCAGTACAGAAATTGGTTTTCTTTTTTCTGCAATTTTTATCAACGAATTGCATAGTGAAGGTGTTGAGTTTTCCGATTGTATGCAATTGTCTATGGTTGAATGTAGTTTTCGTTTGCGGATATTTTCCACGCATGTCAGAATTTTACTTCGAATTTGTGAATGCATTGTAGCTACTTCTCTTCACTGCAGTCTTTTTACTGATTCTAAAAGAATAAAAAAATATTTCCATAAACAGAAAATAATTTCTTAATTTTATTTTTAATTGTCAGAAATGGCTTAACACTCAGGTTAAATTTGTTTAAAAAAAACCATATTAATGTACATGTTTATGTTTTTAAGTGTTTCAATGGATAAAATGGATTCTCTTACAATAATGAGATATTTTACAGTTTATAATTGCATGGATTAGATTGCATGGAAGTGATATTTTGAAATTTAAAGTTTATAATATTTAATTCTGTAATTTAACATTCTCAAATTTGAGAACGGTTATCTTGAATTTATCAGATAGAAATTTATAGTTTAAAATTTATTTTATTTTAATTTGGAATTTAAAAATTTCAAAATTAAATTTCAAAATTTGTCATAAAAATTTTAGCAATTTAGTGTTTTAAATTTTACTTTACCTTCAATGTGTGATGAGTTTCCTAAGTATGAATCAATGGTCTTGCCAATAGTTTCTTCAAGCTGTATGTAAGTTCACAAGAAAATCCAATCAATTTTCATTCACGCACATGCGCAAATACTACTTGTATATGCGCATATAGTATTTGCAAGTAAGTGCAAGTGCAAAAATAAATTGATTAGAGCTTTTTCTCACAACAGCTGTGACAAGTTATTTAAAAAAAATTTAAGACTGAACTTGAAGAAAAATATTTTAAAAAATAAAAACAGAAAATAATTTATAAATGGGCATTTTAATATCTAAAAATATTGAACAAGTTTAACAATTAATAAATTTGTGTAACTTGTAATAATTTGTCATCAGAAGATGTTAATTAAAAAAAGATAAAAAGCAGATACACCTATAGCATATTGCATATTTAAATTAAAGTTCCTCATTTAACTTATTTTATATCAGTTCAGAGAGGCATTATCTTTCTCTCTCTTTTTCTTCCACATTAGTTACTTCCAGAAAACACCAGATTAATGTTGCTAATATTGATTTACTTGTTGAGTTATAACATTGTCGTATGTAAACCAATATTTCAGGTTTGCTTCTTTGTTTGCATTTATTTTAAGTAAACATGGCACTCATTTTTGTTGAAAAGGAACACGAATAAAATTTATTGCAAAATCAACTGAATAAATAAAGAAAAGTTGATGAAAAGCAAATCGATGGAGAAATAAATATACTTTATCGGTTAAGTATTGATCCATTTCCAGCAAATGTTTTAAGAATCTGTATTTTTGAATTTTACTGACTTTTGTCAAAAGTCACTTTTATCATCAATACATGTTTAGATTATAAAATAAATTATAAAATGCATTTTTAAGCGTTTGTCCACGTGTTGTTGATTAAATAAACTTTGATGAAATTAAATTAAAAGTAATAAAAGATTCTGATATAAGATTTAAATTTTCAACAGAAATTATAAATGGTTATAAATGGGAAATTATTCATAAATGGTAATCTTGAACATTAAAAAGGAATTTTACATGCTGAGCTTACAACAATGAGTTTGAGAGTAAATATAATTGTTGAGAATTTTTTGATTTTGACATTTTATATATTTGAATTAATATTTTAAAAATTGTTGTTTTTTTATATTGACACTTAAATTAGTATTTCAATAATTTATAGACATACTTGCAATCAGTTTGATATTTTTTAAATGTTGTTTGGTAACATGTTTCTTCACACGTAGAAACTTCTTTGATCGTTTCGCAAGGACTTTTTGGAGTATTCAGTCGCATTAACTAAAACGAAATGCATTTTTGTATTAAAATTATGTTTTTAATTACAATTACCGTTTGACGTGAAATTTCAATTAATTGTAAGTTACCACTTATGTGATATAGATATTAGAGATGAAAATTTTCGTGTTTTGGTAAAATAAAATGCTAAAATTACATAATACCATTACAATTTTGTTATTGCTTTG
>JAQFZU010001040.1:0-16190 GCA_034696185.1 Henia vesuviana | reverse complement strand
ATGGATAATCAATTTTCAAGTCGCATTTTAAAAATGACAAAATTCACAAACTGATAAAATTATTTAGAATAATAATTAATCACTAAACAAAACCAAAAAAACTAAAAAAAATTTTAAAATTCAATAATTGTAAATTAGAAAAAACTAGTTTGAAGTATAAATCGAAAACTTTTAATACTTAAAAAAAAGTGTACCGTAATGTCGTCATTATCAGGGCAATGCATCTAAAATAGCTAAAGTATAATGTCTAATTATACCATATAGACTGTAATTGGTTAAACAGTGAAAAGTAAATGATGCAAACTGACTGATAGTAATTAACGTTGAGAAAACAAAAGACAACATCAACATTTCTCGGTGCATTAATTTTTTCCTTTACTTTCATCATGAATATTATCTTTCACGCAATATTGTACATAAAATGCATTTCTTTAGATGCGATGAAAAATTTAATCAAAATTTTCAAATCGACTTAACTTTTTAAAATAAAATACGCCACTCGCTTTTAAGTGCTCCCTTCGCCACAAAATTACGCCAATTTCATTAAAAAGAAAAAAAAATTAAAAAAATAATTTAAGATTTAATCCATAGTAGCAAAAGGAGAATTCGAAGAATTAGGAATAAAAAAAAAACCGCCACTGTCGTTGAATAATCGCATTACATTCTATTAATATAGTGCGCGACGAATTTGATTGACTTCGAATTCGTTTTCATAATCTAAAACCAAATAAGTAAGAAAAAAAATAATAAGTCTGTTACGAGCATAGCACATTAAGTTTGCTAAAGCTTGAGGGGTTCCACAGTTTTCTGTTTAATATTGCAACATGAAATGAATAAATTAAGTCTAAATTGATCCAAAAAAAAGTATTTCCATCCAACCAAATAATTTTCAATACAAAATTTCTGGAAGACAATTGCGTTCTTTAAGCCATTTCAAAAAAAATTACAATATTAATTTTAAACCGACTAAACTAAAGGTAAAAATTCAAAAACGAAAACATGATTTAAATATTAAAATTCAGTTTTAAGATCAGCTTTTAAAAGAACTTTTTATTCGGTTTAAATATTAAAAAATAAAATTTACTCTTATCAAAATTCATTTTTTGAATTTTTAAAAATTAAATAAAATTCCTTTTCTAACCGACGACAGATTTTCAGTAAAATAAATAGCAATGCCAAAAACAGATTTGAATTTATCAATGGTAATATTTTATGCATATACCTGTCGAGAGGGAAAACTGGTGCCGGGCGATATCTCGGTTGACATAACAAGGCTGATGTCTTAGTCAGTTGTTGTTAAGGTGAGGTGTCAGCTGTGGCTGGCGGTGATGAACGGGCCACTCCCTTCTTTTTATTCTTTTTCCGTTCTCGCAGTCCCATCGGATCAGTGATTTATATGAGAATTCCGAGAAGACGGTGGTAGTTGGTTTTCAAAGGCATGAAGAAAACCTAATGTTTGTGAGTTTAGAATGAGCCATATGCCATGAATTGAGTGTTTTTGCTTCAATAAACTCCCATAAGTCTAGGTTGTTTTTACTGAATAATAATTTCAAAATTACCAAATGACATTTTTCAATCACTTTATTGCATTTAAAAATATTTTATGCCAAATTTTATATATTATGTAGTCACTCAGTCAGTAGAAAACTCATTGAAAAACATAAGAAAACATATGAACCGTAAGAACAGATTTAACTGGCACTAAACCTACAAATTGCTAATACAATGTCTTTTCCAATATTTAAAACACAGAAAACCCAAACTTTTTTACATTTAAATGGAAATTTTTTTAAGAATTAAAACTTTTCAATGTACCACGGATTATTCATCAGTACCTTGAAGAATATCGCAGTGTTTGTTCTGTGAGGTAAAGAATAAAGACCGAAATCAAATTCAGCCAAAACACAGAAATGTTATGCAAAGAATTTGTGATCTACAAAAGATAAAAGTCCTGTAATCTCGTTCTCAATCTCAATTCAAATTCGAAAACACGTGCGAAAAACCTTCATACATTTTGTATTCTATTGCATTGAAGTAAACAGTGAAACTACCTGTTTTCAATTAAATTACGCATGCGACAGAATTCATCATTATTTCCAAGTACCGAATACAGTTACTTTGCTAAAACAACATTTTGCAAATTGGCATGAAAATTCGCACTTAGAATAAAAAAAATTTTGTTATATAATATCCCTTTATCAAACAAAGAACAGCAACAAATTAACAACTGGAAAAAATTAAGATATTTAATTACTCGACTTAATCTTCTTGGTTAAAGATTCGTTTTACCTCACACTTAGATTAATAATAATCTCTTTCCTTATCTTACATTTCCCGCAATGGGTGTTACTTTATAGGTTCTGCTAGAATAATTCTTACCATTACCATTAAAAAAATAAGTCTACATTCGCATCCCATTTCTCAACCAATCAAATTCTTGCATTTCACAAAATGCAAACTCCAAACTAAAGGCAGATAGAAGATGGTACTACAAATATTTGAAGTTTCTCTGTATAAACAAAGAATTGTCTGACATTCTGAAATGCTTTACATTGAATACAAATAAACTTTGCGAACATAATGTAATGACAAGAATATTTAAAAAGTTAAGACAAGAGAAATTTTCAACCCATAAATTCATTGTTTAACTTAAGATCTTTATAACAATAATGTATTTTCCAACTCGAGAATATTTCAAATGTGTTGAATGTAATAAAATTGTCTTTAGTTTTTGATTTTACGAGGTAAAGTTTAACCTCGGTGCACATAAAAGGCTTTTTCCTTTCTTTGCCACATGCAACCATTTCCTTTCTTAAATCTTTCACGTTCAAATGAAACTCTCGACTAATGACCTGGGATGTTTCTGGGGCGATGATAAATCGATAAAGTTGAAAATCAGGGTTGGGAAAAATGAGTAATTGAATGTAAGGTAGAACTATCTAAAAGTAAAAGTTTGCTCTTGTTTATTGGTTTCTCTCCTCTTCTCGTGTCTCGCTTGATTTGATATGGGAATCGCGGGAGCAATTGGTTAGTCACGTGAAAAGTTTTGTTGGCAAAATATGAGTGCTCGAGTTGTAACTGAAATCGACTAGTTCTCGCTTAAATATCAAGTATCTTATGCTATCAACGAGAAAATATTGGCGCCAAGTGGTAACTGCAAAGCCATTTTATCCGATAGGCATCTTTGCTTCTAGTTTCTTGGAGATGTAAATGAATTTTTCATCTGCGCCTTGTGAGTGTTTCCACTGTCACAACGACGATAAACCAAAAGTAGAAAGTGGCCCCAAATTGCCAATACATTTTTAAATGAGAGATAAAAGACAACATTTCAACGTTTAAAATGGATAAAAATAAATATCAACTAATCAAACATTTACTCAACCTCGACATTTGCTTTTCATTCGCTTCAAGGGTTTTTATAATATTTTAATTATTTAAAAAAAATATAATTAAATCATTTTCCTTAAATTAATATGTTCAACGACTCGCGTTATATTTTTAAAAGGTTATGAAATCTCAAGAGAAAATAACGTCGTTCGCCTACATTAGCTTATTTGATTTTTTTTACGGCCACACTTCGCCTTGAATTGCACAACAACGTGTAATGAAATGGAAATCAAAACGGCTTCATGTTACAGGAAATTTTTGTTGCTTAGTTTGCTAAATTCGATAAAGAGTATTTTGAGGCCCCTTTTCCAAATTCTGCGTTGCATACATGAAAAGTCAATGACCGCACTGCATGAGCGGAGACGGAGTGTGTTGACTTCTTGGACGAACGAGTTTTATTCTGTAAGTGCAGCTAGTGGCAGTTTTGTACGAGTGTTTGCATTGCCCTTGGAGAAGTACAACCGCATTTTTTTTCAAATACGAACCGAGCACACACCGTATCAGTAGATTCTGATGAGACTAAATTCTATTTTTATTTTTTTTAACATAAAATCGCAGTTTATAAAACTCAATACTAATATCAATATATGAATAATTTTTTCATGGTCGGTTGACTGTGAAATTCCGCATTGAAAAATTCTTCGTGGAAATGCAACGATATAAAATCAAAAAAATTTTGTAATAAAAATAAAACATACTTTTTGCATATAAAAATTCAAAGGATTCGAGTGATTGGCCTTCCTTGCTGTGCCTTAAAAGTGGTTGGGATGAGTAAAGTGGCAAGCGGGTGCCACAATACGTTTTGGAAATTTGCCATAAGTGAATGATAAAATAAAAAAAATAAAAAAGAAAATAATAAGTTTTTTTTTTTTTCGAAACATTTTAATTCTAAAAAAAAAAATCTGAAATTCAAAATATGCGACTGAAAATTAATAGAGCAATTTAAAAACAATCAAGTAAATCTCAAAAAAAAATTTTTGACTAAAAATTTCTTAAAGGGGCTTTGAATAAAGATTGTTATGTATAACAATTTCGTGATTTCCTCATTTATTATTTCCAAATAAAAAAAATTTTTTTTTTATTTGTTCATAAGCCATTAACAATTTTCTTCTTTTTTTGGTTAGTCTAAGATAAATGATAAGTATAATTTCAGTTTCAAACAGATTAAGCATTATTCATTTCTTCCATTGTAGAAAAATTGTTGAAAAGAAATTCGAATAATTAATCTCATACTTAAAAAAGAAATTATAGGTTCATGTCTGAGGATTTAATGACATTTTTAATAAAAAAAGATGTTCGGTCATCACAAAACCCCATCATTTTACTTAATGCCATTAATAAGGAAAAATGTGAAAGATTTTTTATTTAGTTTCAAAGCTTTTTGTTTTTTTTCCAAGTAAAATAAATATAACCTCATAAAAAAAAAATCTTTTTTCTTATACTTTTTTATATGTTCTCCAGGCACTTCAGTTTTATCTTTGTCCTTGGAATAGGTCACAACCGAAGTTGACGTGCGGCTGAAGAAACATTTCATTTTCATTTTTCTTATAATGCAAAAGATTTTTGCATTACAACTGAAAGAAAAACATTTCTTGTAAATTGCTATAATTATTTAAGTAGCATTTATTTGTATATCATTTAAATATTATTCTCTGAGCTGCCTATTATCAATATGTGTGAGTGATTACTACTACTCGGTTACACGATCAATTATACTCAATTTGCATAGATCCATGCACGATCGTAGCTCATATGTGGTTTAAAACCACGGTTTGATGGTAGTGATACTAAATGGTGTCACCAAATTGTATTTGACAATGTTGATCCATTTAACTCTGATTACATTTTAGATACAATTCGATTCAGACACCAACCAATCGAATGTAAAAAAATTAATTCGACATTCCCAATCTTTAGATTTCAATCGCTTGTGACTTCAATTCGCTAAATATTCCCATCACATCTCAACCGAGATAAATTCCATATCCAACTATTATTCGAGTAACTTTCAAATCCGATTCGAAAAAATTTATTTCCTGGAAATCGACACTATCTGAGCCTTTAAAATAAATTTTTTAACTTGTAACTGTCATTTCGTATCATTCATATTATTTCTTAAAGAAATGCAGCCAAAACAGATCAGAGAATATCTTCTAGTCAAATTTAGTTACTTGATGTCCAACCCGTTTTATCGCCACCAACTACTCTTGGGAAACCTAATTGTGCGGTTCAAATTTGTCATTTGGTGGCCCAATCAAACATTTTACGAGTCGCAAAGGTCCCTCGTGAAACATAATGTCCTTTCGTATACGATTCATCGGACGATATTAAACATCATAACTCGTAATACTCTTGATGTTTTGCGCATGACTTATTTATCTTTATTTCAGTCACGATTTTCAAACACTCGCCGAATTTCAACTATCAAAAATATTTCGAAAGTCGGTTACTCTAAACCTCCAGTAATTGAATATTTAAGTTTACAAACGACAATAAATCAAAACGATGCACCTAAAATTTATACAAGTTCCCGAACTCAAAATCCACCATTTACATTATAAAAACAATAACGCCAACTTTTAGTCTTTTGTACTAACTTTTTTTATAAATTCAGTCTGTGGTTTCGTGCTTCCTTCTCGTATTTTTCTTCATAACGCGAGAGTTGTCACTCGGAACCTCTCCCAAGCAGAGCGAATAATGAGCTTGGCCGCGCCGTAATACGCCATTCTTGTGAGTAATGGACCAGTACCTTGACTGGCATTGGTATACTCTCGTGGCATCTTAGTATAGACATTGGTTTGGCGCTTGTCAACCGGTTATCATCGCATTATTTTTATAAATAATGCGAACGTCAACTATTTCCTTATTCAGACTTGCCAGTGCAATTTATGTGTTTGCCCATTACAAAGCCTCGGCATTAAGCACACGTCGTCTCATTTTGTGTTTAGATAACATTATTCAAAGAGGAAACAAGACTAAAATGTTGTATCAGATCTGTGAGTCAAATTCCCTCTGAAGTTTTCATTTTAATTTTTTTTTTCTATTTTTATTAGACGAATTAATTTTTCTTTGCATAAATTTGATGAATGAGATGTTTCAGACTACATAATTAAATTCATAAACGTCTTAGTTAAATCGTAATAAAATCTCAATTTAAATCGATTTATTAAATATGATTAAATGCGTTTCTCTGAATTACTTTCTTAATAAATTCAATTCAAAGTGATGAATTGTGACAAATGCTAATAATCGCAATAACCGAGCTTACTTTAGTGGCAATTTTTTAGTTCGCTAACCCTCATGAAAAATACAGGAAATCCATGTATATAAATGAATAATAAAAAAAAGCGGTGCTTTTCAGATCCCGGGTTTGGAGCGTTTTCAGATTGATTTTTTTTTCAAAGAAAAATCCCCGGGAATATTCACTCGAACCCAAGTTTTTGACGGAAAAGTCGTTTTACGCATTTAAAATTCAATTTTTTTTTTAAGTTTTATATACCGTATTTTTTTAGCCTTATTTTTTTGTTGGGTTTTGCATGTTATGAATAATTGATGTTTCCAAGCCCATTTCTTCATATTTCTTTTTTCTTTCGTCGTCATCAACACACCGACCTCTTAAACCTGCTGGGTGTGGGAGTCTTATTGCCACAATCTCTAGCCTTACGGATTTTTATTACATCGGCAACTTTTATCTTTTCATTTTTTCTATGTACGATTTTGCTGAAATTTGAATTGCAAACAACAAACAAAAAGAATATTTTGATAAAAGAGTTCATTTTTGTCTGTCATTTTTTGACAACAATAAACTAAGTTGATATAAAACATAAAAATATATATATATAATCCTTATTCTTGACATTGACATAATGTCAGTTACTAGAAATTTTTTCTTGTTGCTTCGACGTATTGATTTCACATCCTTTTCTTTGTAACACGTGATAAAACAAGTCTCGTTTTCCTTCCTCTACTAGTCTTTTTTACCTTATTCTCATCTATTACTCTGCAACATTGCTACCTCAAAATCACTCGGGTTTCGCCCATTTTTAAGTAGTGATATAAAAAAATAAAAAAAAAATTGATGACTTTCATGTACTTATGACTTGTGGTGAGTGGTCTAAAGGGTGCGAGACTTCTGGGCTGCTATCTCTGGGTTAGATATCGTAACGATTGTAGTATATGGGCGAACGATCAATCGCCTATAAATTACAAGAGAGAAGAAAACAAGAAAAAAATTGAAAATAAGAGGAAAAGAGAACACCCACTGTTCAGGATTAGTCTTCATAAATTTTCTTAATCGTTTTCAATCGCTTTTTTTTCCTGATTAAATGGTACAATACTTTTAATGATTTTTTTTAAATTACTCTAAGTAAATATAAAAACTAAATTTATTTTTGGCAAGAAAAATGTTTGCTTTAAGAATTTGGTAATGAAACAACTGAAAGTAAATAATATGTAACAATTATTTCTTTCGAAACCCATTATTCGAACACCTATCCATCTAAATCAAACCATTCTTTACTACCCACTGAGTTGATTGTGCATGAGCACCAGTTTGGTCTTGCCAAATAGCATAACAAAAGCCAAATTGAAATCAGTGATTGTTTTAAGACAAATACGAACAAAAGTTGCACTGAATATCATTTGCCTTCAAGAAACAAATTCTTAATTGGGAAAATCAATATATATATAAACAAATAATGTAGTTTGACATGCTTTAATAAGTGAAGTAATTGCAAATACTTTTCACCATTTAATTTATTTTATTAAATTAATTTTTTTATCTTGTTTTTCTTATACAGCTTAAAGGTAAGAAAAAAAAATTCACTTTTGAGCATCGCAGCTGTCACCTCTCTAAGCTCCGCTGCCAGTTCATTTGATGGCATTTCGTGTCATCTGATAAAATTTTGTGTTGCCTTTTTCTTATCCTCCAAACTCGTGTGCAGTGGACGTTTCTTAAAGTTGAAATGAGAAGTTAAATTTGAAATTTAATCTTTTCAAAATTTTTTTCTATACTTCACTTTTCAATGTGGAAAAAAGAATAAAAAAAAACCTTTTTCCACTCAATTCTTCTGCAAAGTTCATTTACGTCACATTACATTTTTCACTTTTGAGATGAAAATGAATACGATTGTGTTTTAAAGCTGGCAATTTGGCAGCAAAGTGAGTGTAAGCCACACACACGCACACTTTCAATCGTAAATCGGGCAATGCATCTGATGAGATCGGTTGACACGAGCACTTTGAGAAGTGCACCGTGTCTGACCAGGTGACACGCGTGAGAAATTTTTAGACGTGCGACTGTCCGTTTAAGTGTTACGTGCGAATCTCGTAAGGAAGTGGTGTGAATTGACTCGAAGTGAATGTCCATCATTTTCACTTCTAAAAATCTTTTTTAAAACTGAAAATCTACTCTTTAAATCACACACTCCATTGTCCGTTCCAACTTTAAATCAGTCGAATGTACTGGAATAAATTACAGTTTTAAAGGTTAAAATAAATCATCAAATTTACACACGCGATTTACATTAAATATTCTTTTTTAATTTTCATAATTTATTATCCTTTGTAATTTGTTCAATTGGGCTAATTTCATGCATTATGTCGCTTTTAACAAGTAGTTTTAAGGTATAAAAAGGTTGGGATTGTGATACGATGGAAGGATTTCGAGTTTGACTTACGAATTTCAGCCTTAATGTCGTTCCACGTTTGGAATTTTTATTCTAAACATTTTTTTCTATTTTTTTTTTCGTTTACCAGTATTTCAATCATTTTTTTTTATTTTATTGACCCAACATCACTAATAATTCTCAGTTTGCTTATGTGAAAAAATGGTAATAAATAAAAAGGACGCGAGTTTTGTTGATATCTGACTGAAGTAATAAAATACGCCACTGGCGGCTCTTCTGTATTTTTCCGGCAAAAGGAAAAAAAAATAGCACAAACTTGCACATTTCTTTTTCCCATTTCCTTTCGTCTGCATGTTGTAAGATGACGTGACTACAAACTTCAATGTGCATTTTACGAATTTCTCATGACGTACGTTCTTTTGTTGCCCTCTTCTCTAATGAAATGCAAGCAACCAAAATCCCACACGATTAAAGATTCACATGCACACCTTAAAAATAACTGTGAAAGCCTTTAAAATCCTTTTTATACTTCAAATTTAAGTTGAAGATTTCAAAGAGAAACTTCTATTCAAGTTACATTTAGAAATCAGAAATTCAGTTTTATTTGTTTAAATGTTAGTTAAGCATTCAAACTCTTCCAACATCAAAGGGCAACTCCTTTACACATTTCAAAAACAAATCCTTTGCACTCAAAGGATTATATTTTCGAATATTACAAAGCATATTATAAAAGAGCTTCGCAGTTGGCATATTACAAAGAACCTGTTTTGACCTGTTCCTCTATCGTCATTAGATTTCTTAAGTGATAAAACAAATTTGCAAGTATTTTTAGATTTATTTTATGCTCTTTTTTATTCATTTTCGAATTTATTCGGTTGATGTAAAGAATATTCATTTTCCGTGAAATAAATTTTCAATTATTTAAATTCATTATTTTGTGTTAAAAAGCAATTCGGTATAATTGTTTATCAATTGTGCTTTTAAAATTATTTTGTGAAATGATTCATTTGATCATTAAAAAAATTATTTTCTTCTTCTATTTATCTTTGGTATTTTCCTTTTGTAGTGTTTCTTTATGTTTTTAAAAACAGAAAAAATTCTTCCAAAAGAATTGTCTCATTTTTCTTCGTTTCTCAACTTCTATTTGTTGGAAATAACTTATCACTTACGTTTTGTAATGCAAAAATAAAAAGTCAATGTTTCCTTGTCAACTATTTTGTTTCTTTTTTATAGCAGGAAAACACCATTTTCTTCCTATTTTACTCGAGCAAAAAGTTATTTATTCTTTTTTGAATTGGGCAATAATTTCAAGCTTAGACCAATTTCAAAAATTCTGAAAAATAAAACTAAAGCAGAAAAGGCCGCTAAGCATTTCAATTCTCGACATTCGATTGATATAAATAAGAAATGAGACTTAAGTCTCGGTGAAAAATCGCAGTGATCATTTGCCAGATGAACAGCAAACGGCCGAAAGTGAAAAGCTTCGTCACAATGACCTTTCATCTTTTAGAACTAAGGTTAGAAAGGTTAATAGCAAGCTTTACCATTCCATCTCTTCGTTTGACCTAGTCACACTCGTACAAATTCAGCAAAAGGCTATGTTTATTTGATAGTGGCTTTGAACTCTCGCTACCCCCTTCTAATAAGTAGAAGAGCAAATTCACTAAGCATTTTTTATTGCAACACGCACCGAATTAGACTGTTTTGTAATCGATATAATGGAAGTCTCGACCTCACCGTGCTCAAGTCTAACCGCAATAAAAACCCGGTTTGCAACTTCGCGCCACAGCTTTTGAGGACCCATCTGCCCCATTTGTGTGTTTCTTGTTTGTCCATAGGATGAAGAGAGGAATCTGGAGACAGAGCATTATTGGCTTTCTTGACATCCGCAGGAAATTGCAGACTGTAAACCAGAATCCTTGTCATCAGGTCACAGACCCAACTTGCAAGCTCAAAAAGGTCGATCACAATTTGATGGCTTCATTTACCTTTCATTCTTAACTACCTAAAAAATTCTCGAAATTCAAATTTAATCGAATTTTCAATTAAGCGGATTTTAAAGTTTTGCTTCCTTTGTCACTTTAAAAATAAAAAATTGAATCTCTCCGCCTGAAAGTTTGAAGAGAAAAATAAATCTGTTCAAAGTCAATTTGTCCTCGCTCTTGTACTTTAGGCGACACGCATTCAAAGATTCTCGTCTTATCTCATTCTCAGGAGGCAAATGAGAGATCCTGGTGTGAGATATGTCAGCATTAAATCCAGGAAAGTAAAAGAGAAGGTAGAGAGATTTGTGTTCAATTAAGGCTATCTTGTTAGTACATTGCGAGACGGTAACTCCTATACGCAATGGAACTGTCTTCTAAATTATCTTCTTCCACGTACCTATTTTTCACCGAACGTCCATCTTCTTTTACTACTTTGCTTTTTTTTCCCCATTTTTAATGAATTACGTAATTAATTATTTTTAAGGTTCAGCATGTTTAATATAATTAAAACATTGAATACCAAACATAAAAAAAACATTGTTTACAAATGAACTCAACAATTGAATTAAAAAAAAAATATTTATACAGTATAGTAAATTAATAGATTTCGATGTAATTTGGAGTTGCAATAAAGAACTACTACTTCAATAAATAGTCAAACTTTAAAATAACAGGTGAAGTTAATTTGAAGTTTCCAATCGTTAAGGTTTCACACTCAAGTGCACTGCAAACTTACTGAGTAATGTAATGCAAAGTAAAACTCGGTTTACAGCAGGCTGAGCAGCAACAATAAATATAAAGTGGGCAAATTGAATAATAACTTTCACCTTAAGCTAATCTTTCTTTACATGTTTTAAATTTATATTAGTTTAAATTAGATAAAGTCATCAATCAATAAATTTTGACTTTTAGAAATTGGGCAAAAGTAAATGAGAATTGTCAAACTGCATTTAAGACAAGCTCTTTGACAAGAATAAGATACAGTGCAATTGTAACATTCAATTTTTAATACAGTAATTGTACTCGTGTATTGCATTTTATTGAGAAATTAGTTTTTCAAACTGAGTAACCATGACTATATCAACAACCATAAGCACAAAATCGAATTTATAGTTTAACTGTATGTGTTACAGGATTTACAGAAAGGTTTGGGTACTCACAAACAGCACCATTCGTAGGGAATGCTATTGATGATCCAAACTTTTCTAATTTAGCCAAATCATAAATCAGAAAAGGTGTTCGCAAACTAATTTAAGTAAAAACTTTTAAAAGAAAGAATTCTTATACTTCTCCAACTACAAATGGCTTTGGTAAAGCTGCTTTAAATTTTAACATATTCAAGAGCAAATTTATTTATACAAATAAGGGAATTAATTTTATAATTACTTACTTAATCCTTATTTGCAGAGAAATTTTCGTTGTTGAGCATTTCATAATCGATTATGCGCAAAGCCTTACACTCAGTTCACCTTTTTCACTCAATAAAAAATAAAATCTAATATCACACAAAATTTCAGTAAGAAGATATTCAGGTAATATTTTTCACACGCGAATTTTCTGTCATACGAGTGAAAAAAAAACATTTTCATGTCAAAATCGGTATAAAATCAAGAAACAAGTTTCATTAAAATGAAATTGTTTAAAACAGTATAGATAAATACTATAAGTTAATAACATACTTTCTTACTTTAAATGCAAGTTGTATCTCAATAGATAGCTGTTTTTACGATACTTTAGTAATGCCATTTATATTTCCAATCACATTTTTGGATTGTATGTTTATTTAACATCGGTCTATCTCTGCTACTCTCCATATTTTAGAAATGATGCAATATTTTACCATTGTGCTCTTGTGTGACTATAACTTTTCAGCTTACTAACCTCAGTTGTCATCATGTGAAATTGTACAGTAAAAATCAATTTCACATTTACTTTTCACTTGTGTGAGAATGGCAAACTTTCCACAAAGTGAAAACTCACCAATTTCTTTAAAATAAAAACTTCAAAAGAACAATATTCAATTGTTAAAAATTAAAACTTTTCTTATTCAATCATTATTTTCTTTTTATCTTTAAAAATTACTAGAAAAAATTTCAAATTCTTTTGAAAAACAAATGTCAAATGTGAATCCATTTATATCAATATTTGTATTCTTTGAAATCAATCATAAAAATATCCAATCATATCCTTTTCAATATCTGAAATCATATTCACACCTACAATCATATCCATATTCACACCCATAATCACATCTGCATATGCCAAAATAACCCAATAGAATAAAAAATCAATATAAGATTTTTTTGTGAATGTAATGAGAAATTCTGTCGCACAATATTCTTCAACAAAGAAATTGTGCCACTTTGGTACTGCAAGACAGCATCACCATTGCCCAAACTAATAAAAATCCAAAACTGCTTCTACAAATTAATATTACTTTAAATATACCCCCTCCCCCAATTACAAGTTTAATAATTTTCTCTAATTAGAATATACCTTTGTACCTATCATTAAAATAAAAAATAATCTCCAACCAATACAACATTCAATAGCTTGAATCCAAACATTCACTTGTCCTCAACTTGTATTTGGCATTATCTGGCTTTGCTTCAGTGTAAATATGTCAAGTCAACCGAGCTTTAGATACCAAGAAAAAATAAATAAAGTAAACAACATAAAAGCATTCCCCACAATACTAGCAGTTCATTTCATTACTTATTTCCTGAATTATTTAAGTTATGGGTACTACTTAGTCAGTGTTTACCTTACTAAATAATAAAAGCTAAAAGCCCTAACATTATGCAGAATACATGAAATCACTATATCATCATAATACATACGATTTTAATGCTTTATATACAGTAGTTAAGTATATAAACTAATATAATTTACTCGTCATCTACCACAAATAAAATTATATCAACTAACATGTTTATAATGAACAATAATTTAATTATTTACTCTTTTTTGAGGTTATTTGTGTTAAATCGTGATCAAAAAATATTTATAAAACTTATTTTTAAAAATTTTTAAGGTATAAAAATGAAGTTTGTTCTTTTTTAGGACTTCGCTATCTGTCAGTGACGCATAACACAATTTGTATTATATTGTTCGGGGTCAATCGCTTTCTACTGAAATAGAAAACGAGTTCGATCCGCCATGTCATGGCAAACCATATAAATCGCTATCAACCCATTTGACTTACTCCTGCAGCAGTCGAACAATTTTTGGCAAAAATTCAGAATAAAACTACGACAGATGTTTCATTTACAATCGTTTGTACGAATTGGCGCAGTGGACTTCGACAGCTCACAGTGTCAAATGTTACATAAGAAATGTTAATAAAATCCTTTTTGCTCCCATAAATTTTCCAACAGCCAATACGTGACAAAATAATTTAAATAAATTATTGCCTTTTTAAAATTAATAATTTCATAATTAAAAATAATTTCCGCCAATGATGAATTAATTTGCGGTACCAAATTATGTAATTAGAAATTATTTTTAATCGGTTTCATTTATTTTACATTTTTAAAATGTATTGCTCATCTTGCTATTATTTTTCCCACTTACCTACTTATTTTTACTATCTGTAAATATGTACAGTAGACTTTCTTAATATCACTAATTACATTTCAGCTGGTGAGGACAAAGTAAGAAAAGCATTTCCCTAGGGGTTGCTGCCTTTCACATTACAAATAAAGACGCAAGAGGCGGGTGTACACTTTCATTAACACCTGTGGCAACTGCAAATTACATAATAAAGTAAAACTACCAAAACCTCACTTTTCGTTATCCCCTAAGCAGAAATAAACAGTTTGTTTTTGTTTGAAAATCCCACAAAGCGAGACTATTGTCAAATTAGCTGCTACACCAATTATTTAAAGTAATTAACCTTTCATTAATAATGGAAACTGAAATTGATTCAAGTTAAATTCTCATAATTATTAATTCCAGTTATCGCAGCTTTTATTGATAAAACTATTTTTACCAAAATTAAATTGACTGCAACAACAAAATTACCAATTATAAAATTATCCATTTTAACCATTTCCATTAAAAAGCAATTTTTACTTAATGCTTAACAGAGCAAATGATTTAACATCAGTTAATCAAAATGACAAGATGATTGATTCATCTCACCGAAGTTAGAAAATAAAAAAGAAATTCTTACCTTGTTTTTTCTAACGAAAAAAAACGAGTTGGCATAAATAAGCGTAACTAAATGTCATGAAACATAAGTAATACCTTGTTCATTACTGCACTGTAATAGTGGAATTTTACCACGGTATTGATAGCCCACAGCCTACGTCGCTATCTTCGGTTATTCACTTAACTCATGCTGGTACCAGCGTCTAACTTCTCAATCAAAAAAAGTAGTTGAAGCTCCAAACAAAGATAATCTTGTGTATACACTAAATTAAAATTAAGAAAAACTGTCTTAAGTTATTTGAATTGCATATTAATAAATATTGAGATAATAAGAATTATGTGATTTACTTAAATTAAAAAATGTTTATAAAAGGTTTAAAACATATTTAGTTTTAGTCTGTATTTAATATCCATGCAGACTTTGCCAACTCAATTCATAACAATTGATATATGATTCTTATGAATATAAGGATACGTTATCTTTAAAACTGCTTTAATATCAAAATACTACTTTTTTCTACATCCCAAACAGTCCTTTCACTTGTGCAATAGACTTCGCATTACCAGGTATCTAATTACATGGATTGATTTAAGATAGCAATTCGGAAAGATTTAAAAACAATACATTCTAAATGTATAAAAATAGTGTATTTATATTACACCTTAAAGAAAATTCCTAAATAAAAATAATGTTTTCATTAAAAAATATTTTTTTTTAATAAATTTTTATATGTGAATATATTTTTGCCATAAGTAACTAAAATACGACTTTTCCAACGATTATCAGTATAAATTATAATGATTATTTTACTATTAAAATTTAATTTCGAATCTTTAAAGCAAATTAGTTTCCTAGTCTTAAGAATTGACTGCATGCCAATTTATCAATCTCCTATTATAATTCTAAACCGAATAATAAATATCAATTAATAAATAAACAAATTACTTAGGCTTTAAATTACATCTTTGACTTTTCACCTTACATTGAAATTTGACTTTAATCTTCTAATTGATTTAGTTTCAGTAGAATGCGCAGTAA
>JAQFZU010001039.1:0-16224 GCA_034696185.1 Henia vesuviana | reverse complement strand
AGCCCGAGTAGCGTCATTGCGTGGCGGGCAGAATTAGCAGTATGGGCCGCTCTGCACATGCTATGGTGCATTTCGGCGATCGCAAACCCATCTTCAACACCATGTACGATCGTCTGCGCGCGTTATTAACGCGTGGGGACGATGGTACAACCCCGAATCGCCGATGTGCACGAGCGCAGCAGCTCATCCTGGCGATTAACCGTTATAGAATCCTATAACAATGTCCTATAGGATTTTAATAGTTTCTTATTAAAATCTTATAGAATAAACCTATAGCAACCTATAGGATTTTTTCACATGGGACATGGTGTGTGAAAAGTGCAACACAGTGTATAAAAAAATGCATTGCAAGATGTCTTTATATGGTGCAAAGTGTATACACAGGTGCATTTTGAAGTATGTACACAGGTATAATGCAAGATGTGTCTACAGATGTTTCATCAGGTATATATGTGGGCAAATTGCAATGGGTAGGTTTAGCAAAAAATTTAAAGGTGATGAATTACTTTTTTCTTCATGATGTATTCTTATATGAGGATATGGGTGAATTTCTACATCTAATTAATGATTTTCATATATTTACACAATTTTTCTGGCATAAATTTAAAGCATTTTATTACTCCTTTTAAGTGTGTGTCATTAAAAAGGTATAAATTTGACATCTTTTCAACATTAGGTTTTATATTGTCATATACACATTTCTTCAGTTTCACAAGGTGTAAATTTCAAACTTTATGCTGAAAAAGACATAAATAATATGCAACACATCTCTTTTACACAATTTTTCTAAAGAATGTAAGTTACATTTATTTTTATTTCAATAAAAAAGAATTTTTTTTAAGTAAATAAAATTTTTAATTTTTACAAATTATTAGTAAAATTATTTTAGTTCTAATAAAAATATGAGACTCAAACTATTCGTCATTAACAGCAGTTAGCTGTGGTTTAGTATTTATTCTTTTACATATCAAATTTTTATTAGTTGCAATTTGCAACTAACTTACTGGGACAGACTAATTAAAAAATATTAGTTTTAAGAATTGACGTGCCTCACAATAAATTATTCAAACTTGTGAATAAATTATCACTATTACTGAATATGATCGACACTGATTAAATTAATAACAACAAGTTCATATAAAACTGACTAATAAATAATGAAGTAAATGTCATACAATACCAGTTAAATAAATAAATGTTTACTACAATGGTTACTAGAATTGATTCTCTTGAGACTTGAGCTGAAGCTCAGTCTCGGAGCTCGGACTAAATAGAATGGAAAATAAAACACAACATAACAAATATATATGATACACATATATCAACAGAATATAATTCATCCTGTCAATCAACACAACACGACAGTTATTAAGAAAAATTAAAATATTAATTTATGTGTGATTTTAAAAGTTGGCAATACTACTGCATGTTTCATGCTCTCTTCAAAAAGGAAGCATTATTGTTCTTTAATTTTTTTAATTTGTTTTTTCCATTTTAAACAATTTTTAGAAATGAAAACGATGTTATCAGAAGTAATGCTATTTGGTTATTTCTTATCGATTTAGAAATCAATGCAATTAAAAACCATGTATTTTTCTTGCATAAATGATATTAACTTACTGCTATGTGTTAATAATTATAATATTTTAACTTATTAATATATTTATTATATGACTTATAATATGTAAATATTATTATTTTAATATATGATTCTCGATGTATGTTGTAACAGATAGGCAGGATTCAGCTAATTTCATTAAGATGAAGTTAAAATGTAATTATAAGAAAGAATTGTTAAGAAAATCTCATATATAATACCGTTCATAGACCGTTTATGTTAACTTTTTGGTAAAAATATATTAAATGTAATATTAAAAACTTATGTTAATTAAAAAGGGAATTGATAGTTTTCATGGGAGGAATAAAAACACAACCAATCGTGTTGAAAAGCAAGGCAGGAGTAAAACTTCACATTTAATTATATTAAAAGAAAACTAAAATATTCAAATATAAAACAAGTAATAATGCAAATTATAACACACAAACTTATTTACATAATATAATTTCTAACAGGAATTTTATAATTTACTACAATTAATCGTTTTCAAATTTTGATTTATATTCTAAATGTCATGGAAGTCATATAGCTCCTTGACCTATACAAAATTTTATTTAAAATATCTATCTTAAACAAATATTCTAAATAAATTAATTATACTTTACTTCTGGTTTTATTGGAATATATCTTTACTGTTTTATCACATATTTATTCTACACTCTCAGAAATATAAGGAATAAATAGGTATAAACTTGTCCTTATTTGATGTCTTGTCTTCATATATTGATGCTGATACACCCACTTTATACCTTTTATTTCTGAGAGTGTAATCTGCCACAAATATAGTAATGCCCATTAGTTCTTTTCAGAATTATATATTTACAGTTAAAAAAATTTACCAGCAACCAACAGTCCCATTTATGTCATAAAATGCAGAATTTTATCGATAAATAAAATATCAATTTACCTCTTATCTGTAGCCACCACACGCATTCGACAAATAAGCCTACTTCAACAAAGCTATTAGAAATTCACTCACATTAATGTGCCTTATATACTTATAACTATTTCAGTTTTTAAAATTTTAAAATAAAAATTATTCAAAACAGGAAAAAAAAACTATGTTTTGATTGCTTCATATGGAAATAATCAAATCAAATTAGCTTCGAATTTCGATAAGATCTGTTTAAAATTTACCTTGTGTGTGCGCGCGAATTGAAAACCTTTATTCATTTGCTATTCATGAGAAGGCGAACGAACTGGCGACCATCGACACGTGCCGCGCGGTCACAATGGGTGCCGTGTCTCGACTTCGATAAGCACGAGGGTGAGCGCACGTGTCGTACCGGCAAAAGTGATTTCCGACGCTCGGGGTCCACTTTATTCTTCGGAAATGCGTCGATTGGTATTTAAGTGGGATTTGCCACACGAATGAGCCCTCAAATGCCGTTCGGCGGTGCGAAAAATTCGAAAACATCTACGTATTTAATTATTTTTTGGCCGATTCACATTTAATTAAAATATTATTAATATCATTGGTAATATGAAAATGTGCTTTGGCTCAATTGAATATATGAGAAAAAATTAATAATTCCATTAATTTTTTCAGTGCTGTCATAAGCAACATCGCATTTTCACACTCTCAAACTTATTGGCGTCAAATCGACACTCTTTTGATATGTAAATCAAATGAACAATGTTACTGGTCACTCGAAACTAATTAGTCGCAATCACCAGGGGTGCTATGAATGACAAATAAGTTCTTTTATTATCCCATCAAGAAATTCAATACACAAGTTAAAAAAAATAAACAAATTCATTGCGCAAAAACCCCATACTGTGCTATTGTAGCAAACAATAAATACAAATAAAAATAAAAATCCCAATAAAAAACAATAACAATTAAATTGTCAAATTTCATTTTCGAATCTGACAAATTTCATATGAGTTCCCACGAACCAGGGGTGGGTATTGAGAATGGCACTCATTCATGCAACAAGGGGGCGGGTCTGTGGTTAGCGCGTGCCAAACTCGATGACATTTCGTGACATTTCTTAAAAATCACTTTGAGATGAGGTTCCTTGACGATAACTCTTTGAAGCTTTAATCCGCCTAATCCGTTGACATGTTTGTATGTGGGTACTTGGGATACCCCCCGTGAGAAAATCAGGTATTTTGAATTTTTTTTCAAAACCCACATTTAGTTTCATTGTGTTCTGCTTCTATTAAAATGTCATTTATCAACTCGGGGACAATGAAGGGGATTGTGGAGGTGGGGTCGTGATTAGCTAAGGTGAGACTAAGTAGGATTAAAATAGGCGCGTGATTTGTGTGCATTGAATGTCATTTTATTCGATTTAATGTATATCGAATACTAATGAATTTATAGGACCAAATATTTTATATTAATTATAGTAATAGCAAAGAATGATTATAATTACATTTAATTTTTACGTTTTCCTACAAATTTACGAAAAACATTTATCATATAATTATCAATTATTCTGAACTGTCGCTATATAAACTGGATGATGGTGAACTTGCCGGCGATGTCTGTTGTCCTCCACCGTTTTTCCTCCGTTTTCCGTCACACGAAACATGTTGATTTGAATTAACAGAGCTAAAATGTATTCCGTGGGAGTTGTGTAAAATTGGTAACCGTGGTTTAACATCTTTTTCTTCTTCTACAAGTTCAAATTCGACGTCTTCCATTTCATCGGTATCAAATTCACTACGAACGATTGGCTTAACCTCCGACGGTGGATTTCCGTTCAAATCACTCCCGACATCATTTTGCTTTTGGTAATCGAGGATTTTACTTAAAAGCTTTATATACTTAATGGCTAATCGTAGAATCTCATTTTTACTCAACTTTTTGTCAGGTGGATGAGTCGGTACTAACCGCCGTAAATCGGCGAATGCGCCGTTCACGTTTTGTTGCCGCCATCTTTCTCGGCTGTTGGTAAATACGCGACGAGCGACTTTACGTATGGGATTAGCGGCGGGTTGATGATGAATTTCGCGGCGGTTGCGAGGTAAGCGACTGCCGTTGGCCAATCGCTGGGGTAGCGAAGCGAATCCTGCGGGAAGAGTTTTCATATCCACCGGGCGGCTCATATATGGATGGATGTCGTCGGCCTCATTTATTAGTGGTGGGGTTCCCGCCGATGATAAGTCCGAGAGATCGATGTCGGATGAGTTGGCGTCGTCGGTGTTCGCTTGCAGTGAAGCCGGCGATGGTGGTTCGGTGTCATTGGGAGGCCGGTTAAAGCCGTTTAGGCTCATTTTCTTTAAAGTGTTTGAAAGATTTAGATTTTCGAATTCAATTCTATGAAAAATAAAATTTAATTAAATCGGGGAAATAAGAAAAGCTATTTTCGTAGTTACCGACATTTTTAAATTTCATATTTAAATTAAATTTTATTTTCAATTGAATTTTCTACGAATTTTAAATTCCTGGAGAAAAATATAGATAATTACGCATTTTATTATTATTAGTATTAAATGACGTTCAATTAGTTTTTGCAGAAAATGCAATTATAGTATTTAAAGTTATGATAGTCTATGTATTTATTTTTATATGTATTTATATTTTAAAAGAACAAATATTGATTTTACAATTCATATTAGTAAATTTAAATATAAATTAATGCATTTAAAAATCAAATCACAGATTTGGATTTTCATATAAAAATAACAATGGAAAAATTGTGTTAAATTACCTTATTAAGCTCCTAAATAATCCAAAATTTGTGCTTTAAAATCAAATTTTGCTCGATGTTTGAGACAGGTGCTGCAAGATTGCAATGTGTTGTACGCAGTGGCTTTGCCCTGCCCTTCTTCTTCCTTCTCCCTCCAATTGCTGCACTCACATCACGTGATGATTCAGTGGCCCCACATTGGCTGCAGGCTCAAAGGAAATCCTCTTTAGATAAATTAAATGTTTACTCTATTTTTAAATTAAAAAATATCATAAAATATAATTTGACAAATTTTAAATAATCAATTACAATTCAGATATTAAATTAATATTACGAAGATGTTATTACTATTAACACTAATTTCAAACAGAATTCTTATCATTAATGTGATATTTTTGTTTTCGTTTTAGTTAACTCTTTTTTTATTGTTATTATTGAGAATTGACGTTTAATTAGAACCATATTGGGTTAAACTAACACCGTTACGCCTCATTAACGGGTGGTTGATGTCTCTTCCTGCTCACAGTCAGTCACAACGTGTTGAGAAGAGATAAGTTAAACCTATCGATTTACATTATTTTTTATTTGAAATTTGTGTAATTATTCCATTACAAATTCATAAAGTCAACTAGTATAAATTTCAAGGTTATTAAAATATTTATTATTATTGAGAATTATATTGTGGTTATCGCGCCTAAATTATTTTGATCTTTATTATATATTTTCAGTATTTTGAATTTTTAAATCAAAATTAAATTTGATTTTTCTTGTCATTTTGTTATTCATAAACTATAAAAATCATTAATTTCGATCCGGAGTGATTTAGCTGAGAAATCACGTCACGTTATGCAATCTACTCTCTAATTATTTACCATAGATGGTTGGAAAGAAAAAGGAGGGTTGTTGATAGTTTTTTCCCCCATCATCTACAAGGGTATTACGGGTAAAATATGTGGAAACCAACCTATTGACACATTTGCCTTTTCATTGATATGCGTACGGTGTTGTCCTTGTGGTAACTATGAATGTAAAATGACACTTTATTCTCGTGGGTCTTTTATTTTTATTTTTTACGATGAAATTAGTAATGCAATGGGCTTACCAAAAAATGACAAATTTAGAGGGTTAAAATAATGAGAAAAGTTAGTTATTGTGTCGAAGAATGTTATTATAATGGAGTTTAATGTCGAAAAGCTGGTCAAACAAGGGTAAGGGGAGACTGGGTTGTTTTAGTTTGTTGACTCGGGCAACCAGTTCTCACATTCATCAAAAAAATTGGGTACTTTTAGTCATTGTCATAAATTAACGATTTACTGTAAACAATTTACGTAATCGCACTTCACTTTTGGGTTTGATCTTCAAAGAGTCGGTTTGAGCACGATTCTGGATGTGGTGGTTAAAATAATTTACTGGGGAGATGTTTAATTTGTTTGTTTAATGTTTGAAATAGTATTTGAATGGTTCAAGTGCTTTCATTAATATTTTATTTTTAAAAAATATTAAGCTGCAATAGACATTAAGTATAGTTCATAGTTAAAAAAAATTTTTTATTAATGAATTGGGAATTTTGTGCTTACTTGTTAGTATAATATAATAATGATAAGAGCCTTAAAAGCTTTATGTGATTTAAAAATTAAAATTGTAGTAATTAAAATTTAGTAATCAGAAAATTGCTATGTTTTAATTCTGGGAATTGAAGTCAATGTGTCTTAATAAATGTAGATAGCATATAATAACATCTGCATTCAAGAAGTGATAGTGAATTTCTATAATTTAATTCTGTAAATGATACACATGCACTGGCATATAGTGCACTGTTAATTTAAAAATAAAATAAATAACTGGAAATCTGAAATAAATAAAATATTTGACCTCAAAATACAAAATACAAATTTTTTTCTTACATACAAGTTTAAATGCACTTTCTTTGTTTTTAGTAAAAAAAATTAAAAACATATTTTAGATTTGATTTGATTGCAAAAGTGAAATACACAAATATTGTATTTAAAATATGTGTTTTAAAATGAATTGCAATAATGATAACAGCAGTTTGAACCTAAAATTAAGTCATTTTTGTAAGCAAGATTATAAAATTAATTTTTAGAACAAATGAATGGACTTTTATTATCCACTAAATGGAATTAAGTTCTAGTTTTGTGCTGTATAGCTGGATAATAAATAAAACTAAAACTGAACCAAAATATCTAATAATTGTAAATTTTGAATGCATCTATTGCTGTTGCAATGATAGCTAATAAAATAGAGTTTTTACAAATAAGTAAAATTAAAACATTATAGGCTGCAGGCTAACATTATTACCCCAAAAAGAAAAATTAAATTTACTAAATTTTATTTCGTCTTGTGTTTATTTTTTATTGGTCCATTTATTCAGTTTTAAATTGCTTTTATGTGATCAGTTGCATAAAATGGCCAAACATTTCTTTGATATATTTTACACAGTTAATTGAATTTTTTTTGAGGTTTTCTTATTCCACACGAAGAAGTTTTTATCAATTAATATTTTTATAAATTATTAAAAATTTTTAAATAATTTTTTCAAATGTATTTTTTTTATGGATAAATTAGGTATTATTTGTCATGCGCCGACCTTTAGTCAACAGCACCGTCGAGTGCACAAGCTTGGAATTAAAAAAATGGCACTATTGAGACTCCGTTAGATAAGCTCAAATTGAACAATAAAAACGTACAATGGTCTCAAGAGATCATCGTAAGAAGGGCATGGCTCATTCTTCTGGGTAGAAACAGCAAATTAGACTGGAAAAGGTTAATGCGCATGTCCGCTACATCATCTGATTAAATATAATCAGTTATAATATTTCAAAATTCGCAAGGGTGATAGAATATAAGGTTTACCCATTAAGGGGTGTGACGTCATAAAAATCAACTAAAAAATTTGTGACTCATAAAGAGCATTTTAAACACCATTTTGTTTACATATTGTTTTGAAAAGAAATATATAGGGCGAAAACTGGAACCTTTTAATCACTAACAAAGTCTGTATTACAGCAAAAACAAGATTATTGGTCACAGTTTTGTTTTACGGCATTTTTTCTTTTTTTTTTTTGACCAATCACAGCAGGTCTCGGGACGGGTAAAACCTTATATTCTATCTACTTTGAAAATTCGTGCGAGGTTCACATTCATCTCGGATTTTTTTGGAAATGGTTATTTCTGATCACCCAGGTTCTGGAAGTACTTTTCTTCTTATTTTGTAATTTCCAATTGGACATTTGAATATGAATAGGAACTTGTTCCTGAGGGATTTCACTAAGGTTTTTGTTTTACTTGTAATTATCACTAACTAACACAGACCAGACAAGTAATGTTAAAAAATAGGATACATGCTCCGCTCACAATAATTGTGGCGCCATCGTGCAAAAGGAGTAGGCATATCCTAATGTTTATTATTGGATTGTTCAGTACTGATTAATATGAAATTAAGTCGATGATATTTGCTATCTCAATTGCAAAAATTAGTAAAATACTAGACAAAATACATTAAAATAAATAAATTACTTTAAATTTTATAAAAAATTAAAATAAATAAATACCAAAATTTATTTTTGAAAACTAAAGAAATTTAAAATTCCAGAAAAATTTAAATTCCAGCAAAGAAATTAAAAAATATTAAGTGGTAGTGAGGTAGTGATAGAGTGGTAGTTGGATAGTGGGATGGGATTCATTCCAGGATCACATCCCACTCTAACATTACATTCCCATTCCTCTCTTCTATCTGGTCTGAGCGTCTCGGTCGCGATATTTAATTTGTTTTGGCTGGTCGGCGGGCATTCCATCTGTGAGCACACTTCATCAAGAGTGATTAATATATGTTTCGCGGATTGATTTTTCTCCTGGTGAATTTCTTTTAGTTTCTGATACAGCATGTCCTCCGACAAGTACCACCGATCACAAAACGCTTTGGATAAATCATCCCATGTCTCATAAGGGGTGAGCCAACCGGCTGCATTGCCTTTAAATAACATCGCCAAGCCTTCTTTTGCCAGGGTATCTTTGTCCCAGGCCAAGTCATTGAAGGTCTGAGTTAAGTCGTTCCAAAACTTGTTGTTTTTAATTGTTGATCCTAAGAATGGCAAAAGCTTTAGGGCTACCACCTTCTTCGCCCAGGCTTGTGGTTGTTGCATGCAACGTCTGCTGTCCACACTAACCGCATTCCTAAGTGCCAAATTTAGTGATTCTGTCTACTTTTGGCTGTTGCAGAGCGTCAGCCAAATCATCTTGAGCTTTTCTGTATTTTTCACGCAAGATTTGCTTATCGTTAGTGAGAAATGTCATTTTAATATTAAAATCTTCTGTAGCCATGGGTTGTATAACGTCAACCCGCAAGATACGATAGATAGCATTCACAATGCTGTGGGGAACAGTCGGCAGAGCTTCATTGCTGACACACTCCCAGCTCCTTTCCATACTTAAATCCCGAGTGATATCTTCGTCATCGGACACAGATTCAACGTTACTACCAAAAAGTTCTTCAGTTGGGCCTTTCGAACGTGTAAAATGTTTTATCTGATTTTATTGTGTAACGAGATTAAAAGTCTCGTAGTGTCTTTTAGAGATACCCGACCGGAAGTTGTGGTATATTCTTGTGAATAAATGACTCGATGATCAATTAATTCTTTAATCAAAGATTGATTGGTTGTCAACAAGTTATTTATAAGTGTTCAGCATGTAAATCTCCTAGTTTGGACATGTGTGGCTATAATTAGTTAATTAGGGTTAACTTTAACCAGATGCTAATTACGAAAGCACATGTCTTCATTGTAACAAGTGCCCATTAGATGGCATTTTGGTGGACGACTTCAACCATTTCGTCCGATTGGATGGAAATGGGAGAGTGTCCAAAAAGTGGAGATTGGGTATTTCCATCTCCTTTTGTGTAGAAGAGATTAGTTGGCCATATAAGCCAATGCAGTGTTTTGTTCTTGCTTGCTTTATTACCTTTGAATGTTTGATAACATGATTGAGCTAATGCTTGACTTTGGTCACATTGATTAATACATTTTGCACAGACTAGCTGATTAGCTTGACGTGTAAATGAATTCAGTGCGTACCTGACCCTGGAAAGCGACCGATGATGGCAACTCATTATAGCTCTGCCTGAATTGGGGCCGGCACTGTACTGAAAAATGGCAGTGATCCGGTGCATGGGTTTCACGTCCGAATGTCGCCAGTTCCCTGTATATCGATATGTTATATCCAATGAGACTTTGTCGAATTAAAAAGTAAATTCTTTATCGACACGGGTAGTGAAAGGCGACTACTGCCCTGGACAGTGAGAGACGCATCGTCTTAGGTGTCAATGACTACTGTTCCCGGGATCTTGAGGCCGCTCTGTTTGTATTTTCAGTTTGCCACAATTATTGCATGCACTCGCATGATAATAGTTTGAATCCAGAAGCAAAAGGAATTTCTCTCGCTGACAAGGAGCCATTGGACGACGAACAGGAAGTCGGTTCAACACACCGTGTGAATTGTACGAGTGATATCTCAAGATGGGAAAATAATGCGATTACATTATCTCGCATCTCCATGATCACTCAGATGTCTAATAACCCGTTTCATGTCCGACCATGTGTTCTAGTGTTTCCCAGATGCGTAAACGAGTGTTTAGTTAAGTAGTTTTGGCTATTCGGCCTTTTGTTAGTTTAATCTTAAAGTCGCATACTTTAAATTCGTGTCTCTATTAGTGTTTTAGTATTTGTTGTAGTTTGGTGAGGTTAGCTTAGCTTAGTGTTGTGTTAGATTAGTAAATGAAGTTTTGCATAACTCCATATCCTGTCCTTACTCTATTTAGTGATGGTGATCAGAACCTGTTTTTATTGTATTAACGTGTAAATATTAAGTGATTGTAAAGTAAGTCTAGTATTAATTGTAAACGTAATTATTGATTGGTAAATTTGGCTAATTAATAAATCCTGTCCATGTTTTGATAAAAGATACAAAGTCAGATAATTTCTCTCTATAATTGATTTTCACCGGGTTTTAGTAAAAATACAGACTTGGGGAAAAATCACTGTCACAATTGTAAGGTAATAGATAATAGTAAGCAAGGAGTTCAAGCTAGTGCAAATTGAAAATTTCAAGAGACTGGGATGGAGGTGTTAACACTCCTGTGCAAGCTAATGAAGTGAAGACAGACATGTATCTCCCCGCAGGTGATAAAAATTTGTTGTCCCTTTCACCAGGGGCGACTGAGGACGTTTGTGATTAGCTGTCAAAGGTTGACCCACAAACCAAAGTTCATTAGGTCAGTCTAGTAGAGTCACATGACATTGCATTAATCCCCCTTGAAACATCCATGATAGGGATTAAAATTAGTGCATTTCCCCCCTCTTTCTTTGTTTGAAAGAAAGTGAAGAAAAATGCAATGGACAAAGGAATAAATTATTATTATTCTGCAAAATAAAAAGAAAACTTTTATTCCCCAAAAAAGAAATAAAACTTAGATATAAACATGCATTTCTCGGACAATGCGATTGTTGCACATTTAATCAATTTCTACAGAATAAATAAAGACAATATATTCCATACAAAAAGTGTAGATTAGAAAACACACATTTCTCGGACAATGTAACTGTGTTTTATATGTTTCTACAAAAATCCGAATGTCAGTAAAAGGAATCACTAACCGTCAAATTTGTGTAGTGTTTGAAATGTCAATCGGTCGCAAAGTTTTAATGATCAGTTGAAAATCAGATGGTCACTGTTATATACCCATGGTGATAACAATGATCCATGGACCATTATTGTAAATTGACATTGTGTAAATCTTTCAGTATAAATAGTGACAGTTAATATGTGAACTTGTACAGAATAGATGTGTTCTTTTCTCGTATTTATTTAGACACATTTGAACACAATTGTACAGAGTTAAATTATGAGGTTGATTCTGTTCAAAGACAGAGTATTGGCGCAGTTGACAGTTGACAACAGGACTTGTCGAATTATGAAGGAAAACAGATGTATATTTGAATAAATAAATAAAAAAGAAAAATTATTTTTGCGATTTGGAGAAAATTAATCAAGGTAAATGGAACGTAAATGGAACGATGTGGAATAATATACAGGGTGTCCTGAAAGTCTTGTTCTCACCAAATATTTCCTAAGCAATTGCATCTAGGCAAAGTTTGATGAAGGGATTATATAGGAAGTTGGGTAAGAGCAATTCAATGATGTTATCAAATTTGACCTTGAAGGTCATTTTCAAGGTTATTCACTTTCTAACTTTTTAACCGTAAAAGATACAGCAAAATTTCCAATTAGAAAGTTTTAGAGCACCATTTAATTAGTCTAAATACCCATAAGTAATAGAAATCTTTGAGAAATTTTACGAAGAAATGTTAGTAATTGGTTTATAGGTATCACTTAAATGTTCCCGAACAGATGGCTTGGTCATGCTGGAGCGGTCCTGCGGCCATGAAGATTACTGGATATGACACTCTTTGACTTCTTTCTGTGGGGACATACTAAGTCACAAATGTATGACACAACCCTCAATTCACTGATTTAGCTCCAGGAAAGAATCAGAGATGCCTGTACTCACATTCCAAATGCAACGTTGATGGCTGTCCAGAACTCGATCCAACACCATGCAGAACTCTGTCTAGCTGTCGAAGGACGACAAATCGAACAACTACTTAAATGATATCAACCCATCTACCAACCAAAGGTTGATATTTCAACACTTAAGTGATACCTACAGCATTGAGTCTTGATCACGAAAGTAATACCAGTTAACAATGAGTAGTGATCTCACTCCGTGAGTCTATACCTTTATTCAGAGTGCCCAGGCACCATAGGAATAAAAGGGTTTTGTAAGGTTATAGCTCGACCTAGTTTGTTCTAGATAGATCAAGCATTGATCATGTTCTAAAGGCAGACTTAGTCTGTTCGGCAGACATGTTCAAAACTGTTCTTGTGAGCAGAAATTCTGAAATCAATTCCCGATACAATTTCTGTGCGTTTAAGTAATTTTTGTATACTGAACTGCTGGTGTAAAACAGACTTATTATTGGATTGCTTCTTGTATGTCTTCTGTTTTGTTCTGTTAACGATCATGTATGGTCATATTGAAGCTATCTGCTGCATCAGACTATTGTTGATCTGTTAACAGACATAAAACTGTGTTTTGCTAATGTGGGTTTTGTGCAGTCCAGATATATTAAACAATGAATTCTAATATCTTAATTTTACTTTATTCGTCATTTTGCATTATCTACAAATCAAACATAACTTTAAGCTCAATATTAGGAATACTGTATATTAGCAACAATTTCCTAAGAAAATAAATAAACACAATTATTATCATAAAATGTTGAAAAATATTATTTAAAAAATATATTGTATTCTTAAATTTCTTTTGAATAAATTAATTTTCATCTGAGCCTCCGTTGAATTTTACTCCATAACTTTTTCCAAACAGAAATTTTGAATCCATATATTAAAAATATAAAAAGTCCTTGTAAACTTAGCAAAACATCAGCCAATGCACTCATGGTTTTATTGATCTTCACAAAATATTGCACTACCCAAAATGGAATTGAAACAATCCATATTATTTGAGTAGCAACTAGCAATTTTAAGAAAAATCTCCATCTTAATAAGATAAAAATGAGTATTAGTAATTTAAATATTGTATTACCTCTCATATACCGGCATGTTGTAAAAAGTAAGGTTGCTCAAATTTTGAAAATTGCAAACTGACCTTCTTTAAACGGCATGCCGATAGATTCGAATACATGCCCGTAAAAGAAAAATAACCTGAAGTTAACTAACTGATCCTGTGTGTCTAAATCGCACACTAATTTTTATAATTCCACACTTACTGACTAAGTAAGGAAATGAACATTCAGAGTTCAAACGTATAAAACCCCCAATGTGAATAATTTCCATAATAATATCTTTTCGACATACTGAAATTGATGCACAATTAATATGCCACATAAAACTAACCAATGCAATAAATTTGCCATTGCATTATGTAAAATTGGAAATTTGATTACTATTTTTGCATAAATAAAATCAAAATACATTAGAATGGTTTGAAATGTACCTGCACTGCCGGTAAATTCAAATTTTACCAGCATTCAGGTCAACTTAGCTGATTAGTGGCATGCCTCTATACAAACTTACAAAAATTGAGCACCTGCATCTATTTGAATGTAATAGTAAATTGAGACTATTTACACTTTTTTTTAAAGAGTATATGAGAGGTAATGTGGTAACTCTTAATTGCACATAATCTACTTACAATTTTTTATTTTTTCTATTGGTAACAATTGACAATTGCTTCGAATATGTTTTTACATTGTATATGATGAGTAAATAAAAAACAAGCTGAACAATCTGAAATGCCATTTCTATCAAATCACCCATTAAAGTTTGTATTTTGTTGTGGGTTAATGGAAACAAGCAATTTTCATCGTCAATACTATTCGGTAAATACTTTAAAGTGTAATGCAGTAGTAGTGAAACAGCAGCAATAATCAACACGCATAACGTCTGCATTAAAAATCTCGTGTTATTTCTATCAACATTTATTTGACAAATACGATCCTTATGTAAATGGCGCCACATATCGAATAGTATAAATAACATCCAAGTTTGTCCAACTGCATCGAAATAACGAAAAGCGTAACTAATCACATAACACATTAATCCATCTGGTTTAGTAGTAACATTTCTTAACATTACTATTAATATAATGATCAAAGAACCCAACAGGTGCGAAATAAGTGGCCGTCGATCGTAGGAACTCATCGGGACGACCACTTCCAACATTATGGCGAGTACGTAACCGATTGCGGAAATTATTGACATTACCGAAAGTATGGTGTCGTAATATTTATATGGTGGCGACGCAGAGTCGGGAACTTTGACATATATCGAACCGTCTGTAAAATCCCATATAATTTCACTCGGTGAAAAATCTCCATAATTCTCGTCGAAGTAGAAACCGGCTGGGAAATTCCATTTTAGTATGTAAATTATAGTACAGTTTATATCGATTTTGTATTCGCTTGCATCCAATTTCCACACGTAAAATTCTTTGACGTCTTTCGACTTCTGAGTGTTTTTCTGATTGAGAATTTTCAAATTTCTGTATTTGATTTGATGCACATCGTATTTGATTCGACACAATTCGATGGATGAGTTGACACACGATTGATTTAAAGTGGAGTTAGAGACAAATATTGTTGCATTTTTGTCTTTCAAAATTCGCGAAACATCGTTTAAAGTGTTCTCGTAGTACGAGATTTCAATTGGTAATGAAAACGAAATTTCGGATAAAAGCAATGATGATAAGAAGTAATTCATGATATTGTATTTAATGAAATATGTGTTTCGTGATAATAATTAAATGCTATTTAATGCTCAGTTGAATGTTTTAACAAGCGATTTCTTAAGTAGGAAAAATTTTACCACAATTTTTCCGTATTTAATATTAACAAAAATTCATAAAAATTATATTTTACTGCTTGCACTTTAAAGAACAATTTATTTTACGGTATAACATTTTCCACACACGATTGTTGCAGTTATAAGCAAACACTAGAAAAAATCCTTGTAAAAAAGCAATTGCACAGCGAAGCACAATCAAACCATCAATCAAATTCCACGCAATTTCACTTACCGAAAATTTACCATTTGCTTCGTCCCACTTGCACCCGCCCGTGGAATCTGTGTGTTTTGCTCCGTAAATTACAGTACAATTTTTATCGATTTTGTATTCGCTTACATCCAATTTCCACGTATAAATTTTTTTTAAGGTAACGGCATCGCCGTTGGTTTGAAAATTTTTAAATTTCTGTAATCAAGTTCACATAAATCATATTTGATTTAACACATATCGATGAATGAATTGAAACACGAGTGATTTAGAGCGAAGTTGGAGATAAATATTGTTGCATTGTGGTATTTGAAAAT
>JAQFZU010001038.1:0-16233 GCA_034696185.1 Henia vesuviana | reverse complement strand
TATCTTAGGATATCTTATATCTTAGGATATCTTATATCTTAGGATATCTTATATCTTAGGATATCTTATCATCATTATCATAACGATGATTGAGCCAGATATCGGCGGCACAGTCGGCTGTTGTATAAGGCTTAGCCCTATTGCTGTTTGCCTCTAAAAGTTGTTTCCTAGTTTTCTCTTTTGTGTCTTGGCAGCCTATAGTTCCTATCATTTCGCAGGGAAGATTGTCCTGGGCTTGGGTGGTGGAGCTGTCGAGGTGTTCTTAATGATGAAGGAAAGAATAATGGTTTTCTATGACTGAATGCGCACATGTAAAATTCAATCTATACTTGAAAAAGTGCATTAATCTATGTAGGCAAATCACACCAACATAGGAGTACAAGGCTATTGGGGGAAAGTTTTAGAATTAGGTTGAGCATCTCACGAGTCAATGGTTTTGTAATATTATCCGCCTGCATAATTTTTTCCGATTGGATGAAAATGGAAAAGTCCGAGTGTCCAAAAAGTGGAGATTGGGTGCTTTCACCCTCTTTTTTGTAAAAGGGATTAGTTAGTTATATAAACCAGCGCAAATCTTTGTTCTTTGCTTTATTACCCTTGTATGTTGATAACATGATTTGATCTAATGTTTGGCTGTAGTCACATTAATTGATACATTTTGCACAGACTAGCGAATAGCTTGACGTGGAAATGAATTCAGTGGGACCTGACCCTGGAAAGCGACCGATGATGGCACCTCATTATAGCTCTGCCTGAATTGGGGCCAGCACTGCCAGAAAAATGGCAGTGATCCGGGTTGCGCGTCTGAATGTCATCAGTTCCTTGTGTATCGATGTATTTATTCTAATGGGACTTTGTCAAGCTAAAGGTGAATCCTTTATTGACACGGGTAGTGAAAGGCGACTACTGCCCTGGACAATGAGAGATGCAATCTCTTAGATACCAATGACTGTTGTTTCCGGGTATAAGAGGCCGCTACTTTTGTATTTTCAGTGAGTTGATTATATTATAAGTGATCGCATGATAATAATTCAAACCCAAAAATGGAAGGAATTCCTCCCGTTCGAGATGAGCCGTTTGATGATAAACTGGAAGTTGGTTCGATGTGCTGTGTAAACTGAGTGAGCAATATCTCGGGAATAAAGATAATGAGATTGCATTATCTGATGTCTCATGAATCACTCAGATTTCAAATAATCTATTTTGTGTCTGACCATGTGTTCCAGTGTGACCCTGATGCGTAACTGAGTGTGTAGTTAAGTAGTTTTTGCCATTCCGCTTGTTTTTATTAAAGTTTGTCGTGCCTCCAGGTTAACTGCACTTGGTTAGTTAAATAGCGAATTAAAGACAATTTGAATAGGCAAAAAGTGAACTCTGAATTTATTCGTGTCAGACTAGATCCAAAAATATACACTTTACAAAATGGTGGCTGGCGGAGGGCCTTACAAAAGGTGATAATAATAATTACTATTGAAGTAGGAACCACAGGTTCTAGGTGTAGGCACGCGTCCGTGCTGACTGGCAGGCTTCTCGGATGTTTTCTTGGCTGTCGTCTAGGGTGAATGGTTGGATTATTCCGTCCTTGGAATCTGCTGGCTGTAACGTCAGGGCCTCAGTCACTCCACTGGGCTATTTATGCTTGCTATGGCTTGACAGGTGAGGTCTTGATGACGTTCTTGTGCTGGGCAAGTTGCTTGAAGTTATGAGAATAATAATGTGTTGAACTTCCTGTCTCAGGAACTTAAATAAGCGTTAGTCCCTTGGCTGGAGCGGGGTAATCCGCTCAACCGAATTCTCTCATTGATTAAGGCAGAAAGGTCACAATTCTAGGTCATGACCTTTGGGGTTAAACTGACTCCGGTTAGGAATTTTAATCCCTAGGGGAATGCGGATCGAGAGGGTTTTCAATCGCAAGGAAAAGAAATAAAATTATCTTTTATTTATCCTTTGTTTTTATAGTGATGAAAGTGGTAGGTGAATAATTTTGCCTATCCCTTTAGGATCACAACAAGTTAAAAACGCATAACTTAATTTCGCGCTTTTTCTGTGTTTTATTAATTGTTGTAGTTTGGTTAGATACTATAGATAGCTAGCTTAGTGTTTGTGTTAATGTTAGTAAATGAAGTTCTGTGTAACTCCATATCCAGTCTTTTCTTTATTTTAGTGATAGTGATCAGAACCTGTCTTTTTATATTAAATGTAAATATTAAGTGTTAATCGTTACTGTGGAAAAGCTTTATTACTAAATTGTAAATATATTAATTGTTTAATTGGCTGTATAATAAATCCTGTCTTTGATTTGAGAAAAAGAAAAAAGTCAGATAATTTCTCTTAATGATTTTACCGGGTTTTAGCAACTTTATGTCCACTGGAAAAATCACCGGCACAGTATTTGTTACGCCTTATGAGTGTCTGAGAAGAATAGTGCAAAGTTGTCGTATTTGTGACTTTGCGAAAAATGTTGAAAAGAAGAAAAAATCGGGTAGCTGGGAAATTGAACATGGGTTTTTATTTTATTCGAGAAGATTGGGAGTGAAGTTGATAACGTAAAGAATTAGGGCAGATATATTTTTGTTACATATGGGTTAAAAAGGTTTATCAATCACTTCATCAATTAAAACTGAAATTAATATATAATTTTAATACATATAATTATATTTTTTCTAGTTAAACCCAGATTTAATTGTGACTTACAAATATAAGAATGGAACTTGGTTATTTCGTGGATTTGTTTACGATCTATTAGCACTTTATCTTTGCCCAATGATGAATTTAAGGTAAATTTGCAGAAATTTTCCAATTTTTTTTTTTACTTTCATATGTATTGTAAAAAAATAGATAAAATTTCATATATTTTTTATAATACATATGGAATAAGATTAATATGATTGAACCCTTTTAGATAAGTTTTATGGACCATTTATATTTGGTAAATATTAAGTAGTTTGCCTGGTATTTACTGTAGTAGAAGCATGCAGGGCCCATACCCTATGTAGGCTTAAACTTCAAGGAAGGAGATGATTAGACACGTCTACTCCAAATGAATTTTATCAATGCACTGACTGTTTATTCATAACAATACTGTAATACATTTCTCTTAATTATGCTTCTACATATACCAACATTTACTTTCCTTAATAAGAAAAGATTTTTTCGAGGCTTTCCACCAATTGTAATTGGTGAAACTGCTAATTTACAAGTATTGCAATGGTAGTTAAACACCACCTCTACATTGAAAAACTGTAAAGATGCAGAATGTTTTCTTTTTATATTCTAATCTAGTTAGTGTTTGAAAGTTTATTTTATGAGAAGAATTACATTACAAGCAATTGTTGTGTATTTATATTATCACGTAAACAATTAGATTATAACGATTAGATTATATGTGACTCGAGATAGTTAATTATAATAACAATTGTGTTGAATTCAATTGAAAAGAACAAATAAAACAGTCGACTACAAAATTCTCATCCATTAAGGTCTCTTCCTGGTTTATTAAGAAAACTAAATCTACAATGTATCACAGAACATGTTAGCAATCAGAAAATGATTTACATAAAAACAACCATTAAACAAAATGAAATTATGCTTTCATTTAATAATCAGTTGGATCACTTAAATTAATGTAGTTATAAAATATATAAGCTAAAATATTCTGCAAAAAACTGCAGAGAAATTTGAGATAAAATTGTAGAGTGTTATTGTAATAATTGTAATATTACAGAAATTCGGTCGCAAAAAGTGTAGTTATTTTGTGATATTACTGTTTTTCTACAATTTTTTGCAAGAATTCTTCTATGAAAAACTGCAAATTCAGATTTGCAATTAATAGAACATATATTTAATTATTTATTGGATTCATTAACTTTTATATAAATCTGTCTTATAAATTACCACCAAATTTTTCAAATAGTGTCTTTAAGGGTGTCTTACAGTTGGAATTTGTTGTTGTCCCAGCTAGAAAAATCTACAGAAATTCTGCAGAATAATTTGAAGTTATTCTGCAGTAATTTGGCCGATTCTGCAGAAATTTTGCAGTTATTTGGCCGATTCTGTAGTTTTTCTGTAGAATTTCTGCAGGATTTTTGATCATTTTCAGATTTCTGTAGAAGTTCTGCAGAAATGTGGAGCATTCTGCAGTTTTTCTACAAAATCGGCCAAATAACTGCAGAATTTCCACAGATTTTTTTAGCTGGGGTTGTTTGCTGCCGGCGCCATCAGGGAGCGCTGGTGTGCATTAGGTGTTGTTTAACTTGTGTCATGTGTTTTTAATATATGTACTAGTGTAAAATAAATCACTCAAAAAAATTTTAACTATGATAAACATGGCATTTTATTGGATTTTCTATGGTTTAATACAAAACTGCAAGCAGTGTTTCCAACACTTAAATCCTGAGAGTGAATTGAAAGTGGCATAATCACTTTTATTATTTTTAAAATTTTTTTAAGTGTTTTAGAAACTAGTTTTACACTAAAGATTGCACTTTTACTGTAACTGCACAATAGCTATTGTACACTAAGAAATGGGAAGTGTAACAAAGTATATTAAGACATTTGACTCTTAAAAAAGTGTAAAAAGACAATGGAAATTTAAAAGGTGTGTGCTATGGGACAAGAGGTGTGTCCTATGAGACAAATATTTCTTAGAGTGTTAGTGTGTACAGCACTCTCAGACACATTATTCTGCAAAATCTGATAAAGATTAATGATATAAGTTTTTAATTAAAGTTGATAAGATATTGAAATTTGTTGTATGAATTGCGACTCCTAATGTTACAATAACTTCAGCCTGATGCAAAGAGATAAATAAAATTTGTGCAAAGAAATAAAAGCTAATAACCCAATAAACAAACGTTGTGATAATATTGCCGGATGTTGTACAAATGGTTGAATGTTAATTGTGAAATTAAAATGTTGACTTTATGTTGATATAATGTGAGCAAAAAAATGTTGATTCGACCTAATATTAATATAATGTTATACAAAAGTACCTTTTATAAATTATTAAAGTGCAATGTTAACAGTACTTTTAAAGACAATATTGATTAAATGTTAATTTGGATTTATTGGAATAATGTTAATAAGTAAAACAGTAGGTGAGTAACATTACTGATTTGTTTATTAAATGTTACAAACATCAGAAATATTGCAAAAACTGTTTTAGAAATACATTATATAGATTTCAACTTCAAACATCTTACTTATGTTTAAATAACATGATTTGCTAATATGCTTAGAAAAAGACATTTCATCATTATACATAAAACATTAACTACAAATATTCAACAAACATGACACAATGCCTTGTTGTTTACTGAGTGCAAATTTTTTTTATTCTTTTAACTATTATTTGTTTCTAGTATGATAACAAATTATTATGACAATACTTTAAGTATAATTGATGTACAGAAAATAGTTGCTGAAAAAGTAATTGCATTCATTTAAAAAAACTGCATTTTATATTTTAAATTTTAAATTAGGCACTAGATACAAGTACAATACCATACATAATGACACCAGATACAGTTTCTGTTGTAGACGTTGCAATTTTGGAATTGAAATATGATGATTATGCTATTGCAATAGCTGGCGATATGAAGCTTGATACTGTCATGTGGTTTACATATATCAAACCTTTAGATCAGTTTACATGGATCTGCGCTCTGCTTCTTATTTTGATATTGCAAATTCTTATGAAAGTGACAAATTTAATAAAAAGTAAGTTGATTGTAAATAGGTAGAAATCTAAATTAAATCCATAATGTCTAAATCTTAATTAAAATTCTTAGAGATCAACATATCTTTGAAAATATTCAACTTTTTACCTTATATGTTCTTTTTCATTATATTACTATTTTTTAATGCTGTTCTTTATGCTTTTTTTACTGTAAAAACTAACAAATATGCATTTGGAACTTTAGAAGATTTAATTGAAGATGGAAGGTTTGATTTTTATGCAAATGAACTATTTACAGTTTATGAATCCACACAAGTAATAAACAAATATTGTTTCCATTTATAAAATAATTTTTTACTAAATTATTTTAGCATGCAAAAGATGGCAACTTAAAACTTATTTATCAATTATTAATGAAAAGTCCAAACAAAGGAAAATTTTCTGATTTCGATAAAATGTATGACTCAATACTTGAAACTAAACCAAAGGCACTTGTTCACTTCTTTTCTTTGTTTCAACATAACTTGATAAATGATTGCAGATTCCAATTAATCAAATTACCCAATCGATTTGGTTTATCATTGGGTTTTAGTAAAAGATCAAGATTTGTTGAAATGTTTAGTCAAAAGTAAGTTTCACAAAAAAACTAATCTAGAATTCTATTATGTTGTTTAATTTCAGATTGTTAACTGTAAAGGAAGCTGGTCTTTTAACTGAATTGAACAAGTATTATACTCCAGATAGAAGATGCAATATTAAACATAATTTATTGAGACCATGCACCCTGAATCATACTTTCAGTGCATTTATTGTCTTATTTGTAGGAATTGCTGTCTCTTCTTTGCTTTTCCTCGTTGAAAAGTTTATTCTATGTGATTAGTTTAAGTGGCAAAAACTCTACAACAGTTTTACAATTTTATTTCCAAGTGAAAGAATATTCACGCAAACATTTTATAATACTTAATACTTAATTATAATACCATTATTGTTTGTGATATCAACAAAGGAACTTTTCTGGATCCTATTAAAAAACCTTTTTTAGGTTTTTATTGGAAAGTCTGTATATCTGTATAAGAAACACTAATTTTCTTTTATCTATTTTGGGCTATAGAAATACAATATTACTATTCAATTTTTAAGGAAATTGTTAACTGATCCTAAGCAGCATTAATGCCAATTTCAATTTGTGCACATTTCTGACATGTAAATGTTGAAATCATAGTATACTATTATATATGTATGTATATATACACGAATGTAAAACACAAAACAACCATATTAATAATAAATAGGCAAATTTATTATTCGTAAATTAATTGATCAATTGGAATTACGTATACACGCAAGAAACCATTAAAACGAAAAAATCTGCATCTCGGACCTCAGTTGGGTCCGCGGAAGCGCAGAAAGAAAAGGTGTCAACACCGGCTCGTCGTAGAAAAGGGAAAAAAAAGAAGGGTCGCAGATTACCTTTGAAGCTTTGAACGACATACAGTATACATATAATAGATAATTCAATAGTTATATAAATATACACTCTTAAAAATAAAAGTGTAATTATCATGTAATCATGTAAAAAACTGTATTATATTACACTTTAAAAGAGAATAAAAACTTCTTCCAGGGTGTTTATCAATCATAATAGGGTGATAACAACAATGAAACTATTACATTACATTTGAATAGTAAAAAGAAACTGTGGATGGATTGATTTCCTGCTAAAACTCTCATAGCTTCTCTTCTTTCGCTCTTGTCTTCTATCTTCGTTTCTTCTACTTGATTGCTTATTTCATCGAATAACAAGCAACAATAATGGAACAAATAATATTTAATAAAGAATAACTGAAGGCTACATTTAACTTAAACTTGAATAACTAATATAATGATATAATGAATTGTCTTCCGATGCTTTCGGCTCTCTGTCCTTTTTCAATCTGCACTTCGCGCCTTCCTCATCTCCTCAATCCCACTCGTTCATCGCACTTCGTTTCTCTGCTCCTTTTGGTGATTAAATGGCATATTAATTATAACAAGAAAATCTCACTCACAAATCCCCCGTTGTTTTTGTAATTAATATCACATTATATTTTATTGACTGATATTTCTTTTCAATGTTTCTCCGGAAATCGCTTTGTCAATATATCTGCCTCTTGTAATTCCCCTGGTGTATGTCTAACGATTATTCCCCCTTCCGTGATATTTTATTTAATAAAATGATTCTTTCTGTTTAAGTATTTTGTTTTTGCTCTTCTTACTCCCTTTTCCATCATAAACACATTATTCATACTATTTGTGTATAATCCTAATCTTTCCTTTTTTCCCATCATTCCCACTCCCACTAACAAGTCTCTTGTCCATTAGAGCTCTTTGATTCCTTCCGCTATTGCATCTTGTTCACTTTCCGTAGAACTTTCTCCACAAATGTTTGTTATTTGCTTCTCTAATTAATTATGGAATCTCCATCTTTCACTATCCACCCTGAAAATCCCTTTGCATCCTTTGTTACATTCCAACTCGTGTCCATGTATAGCTTTAAATCTGTCTTGTTTTCCATACCATAATCCACATTCTTTCGTTCCCCTTAGATAACGCTACACTCGTTTTACTGCTTCTAGATGAATTTTCTTTGGACTGTTGTTGTATTGGGACAAACATGTTATTCTGAATGCTATGTCCAGTCTTGTGCACACTGCCAAATACATTAATTTCCCTATGTATTCTTGATACATTTCTGATTTTATTTCTTCACTAATTGTTTTTAACTCATCTAAATCTTGTACAAAGAATATCGGGCTTACTGCAACATTGCAATTTTCCATTCCAAAAAGTTTCAATGTTTCTTCAATATATTTCTGTTGTTTTAATTTTATTTTCCCACTTTCATAGGTAACCTACATTCTAAAAGATGTAATTTAGTTCCCCCATTTCTTTCCATTTAACTTGTTTCTTGAGATTTCCTATTGTTTTCTTTTTTATCTCGTTGTTTGTACTTAATGTTATAACGTCAAATACAGATTTCCTCAAGCCACCAACAATTCAGGCCGAAATCTGGAAAAAGTTAAAATTGAACCCGCATGCTTTAGTTGGTTCACTATGGTAGGTGCAGTCCGCGCTTATGACTCTCGTTGCCATAAATTTGACACAGATGCTCAAAAACTTACCAGTTGACGATGTTTCTGACAAATTGCGTCAAACCTTAAAACTGTGTTTAAGAATTTGTCAACCTCAATCAAACAAATCAGCTTTTCTCAATTATTTGCTTAACGCGACCAGACGCAAAGCATTAAAGCCCTCTTATGTAGTGGATTTTTGGAGGATCACCACGACGAAGGTCCCTCACGCGAAGTATATTTTTCCCTTGGACCTGGCGACGACGGCCAAGAATGCAAAAGGCAGGGCTTCTTTAGCAAAAAATTGTTTGGTCAGCCACAGGAAAAACAAAAACCAACTTTGTTTAATAAAAGTAAATTTTTTCAACATTACCGTAATTATGAACGCCTGGTTCAGAAACAATGCCCGAAGTTATGTGACAGGCATGACAGGTGCACAGATAGATGACACAATCGTTTTTTAGGGGGAGGTTACAACCAATCCTGTCGACATCGGTAACAAAGTCTTATTTTACGGCTGGAGGTGCCACACTAGCCGCCTCAACCTGGAGGTCTTTGACCACAGATGAGTGTATCCTGCATGAAACTCACGACGGCTTGTCATGGAACCACAAACAGAATCCACCAGTTTTAAAGGCACCAGAAAAAGAGTTGTCTTCAATCAACAGCTTTCATATGCAAGCTGCAATATCAGAGCTGTTGGGGATAGTTATCAAGGAGACATCGGAAGAGCCGGGTCAAGTGGTCAATTCTTATTTTCTGGTAGGCAAGCCCAATGGTTCCTTCTGTTTCATTCTTAATTTCAAGCACTATAATAAATATTTGCCTCATCAGCATTTTAAGATAGAAATGCTGTGGTACTGTGAATACAAATAGTCATTGGGATCAGGCCAAACAGCAGTTGCACATTAACATGAGGGAGTTATTAGCGGTTCAGTTAGGTCTCCAATCATTGGTTAAGGATAAGGATTTGCATGTACGAATCAGGTCAGACAATACCTCGGTGATTGCTGGTATAAACAAGCAGGGTAGCACTAAGCTTCAACTGTTACCTGTTATTACCGATATTTGGAATAAAGCCCTCAACAGGGGTATTTGGTTGCCGGCAACTTTTATCCCGGGATGCGAAAATTGGGTGGCTGATGAATACTCTCAAAAAATTTTGGATGTGGAATGGTCCCTTGATAGTTTATCGTTTTCTGTTTTACGTGAAACTTGGGGTCCATTTTACTTCCGATTTGATGTGGACTTCTTTGCATCCTGCCTTCAAAAGATAAGGAAAAAGCAGGTTTGCCATGCATTCTTAATTGCTCTGCTCTGGCAGGGACAACAGTGGTGGCTCACACTAATGGGTCTGTTGGTGGACCATCCGATTCTACTAGGGGGACCGGACGTGCTCTTGCTGAACCATGACAAGTCCAGGACACACCGGTTGCACCTCAGTTTCATTGGCTGCTGGATTTCCGGCAACAAAAGATTTTTGAGAAATTTTGGGGAATTTTGGAGGAGGCGGACGACCTGCTGCTTCAATCGTGGCAAAAATCAACAATTCAGCAATATCAAACGTGCCTTAACAAGTAAAACAACTTTTGCGTTCAAGGGTGCCACAATCAATTTTCACCATCTTAGGGTCATAACCGCATTTTTGACAAGTCTGTTTACTTCACATTACAGAAATAGTGCTTTGCTTACAGCTAAGACAGCCCTCAAATGCCTTACAGAGTTTCAGCTGACATCTGCACAAAAAGACGACATGAAGCGCATCCTTAGAGGTTCTTTTAATGTTCGGACGCTCCTTCCCAGTTATTCGACGATCTGGGACCTGTCGTTGGTGCTCACCTTTTTGCAATACTTTTCGAAGGCCTCTGATTGTGGCTGGTGTGTTTTTCAGAGAAAAGCCTTGATGTTGCTTGCATTAGTTACCACCTCACATTTACAATCGTTAAGAAAATTTGATGTGTCGTGTCTTCATCTTTTGCAATCTGGCCTGCAGCTTACTATCTCATCTCAAGTTAAACAGCCTCGTCTCGGGAACATAGAAAGTTCTGTGTTCATCGCCAGGTTTCTAGATGTTGACTTATGCCCTGTTGTGGCGAGAGAGCAACATTTGCGGAAACACTGTAAGAACAAAAGGAGACATTTGGCATCTTTTGAGGTCAAAATTTGGCTGTCCCAAATACAGCACCCCAAATGGTGACTTTATACACCTTTATTTTTAAGGTGATTCAAACCACCATCATTGTGTGGGTGCTATAAAGTCACCATCATTGTGTGGGTGCTATAAAGTCACCCATCTTGTATTGGTGCCAAATTCCACTTTATTAGGTTTATTAGGATTTAATTCATCTATCTTTATTGGTTGTTGGATAATTTTATATCATTTAATTATCAATTGTCTAATTATATTTTTAATTCATTATTTTTTCAAGTCTCGCGCAAGAAGTCTCGCGCGCACGCGAAATGACCTGAGGGTCTAACGGTTAATTTTATGGGATGCGGGCCAAGCCGTGCTCGTCATCATTTGTCCATTCGCAATTTAATTTAATACTTTTCTTATGTAACCAACCCGCATGATTAATAAATAAATTCAGTTCGTTTTTGATATTCAAAGAGATGAGACGTTTGATTTATTACGAGCTAACAACCGTTTACAATTATCGATCCATTAATTTGGTACAATCCCACATTGGTTGCTTTAATTCATTTAAAAAATTGAAAAAAAAACTATTGAATGTTTTAAATCACCTAATTTTAATAGTTAGTTGGTTTTCCCTGCTTATAAACAAGCAGGGCTGTTTAACATTGGCCATACTTCTGCTATATGGCCAAACACTGACACCAGGGAATGAGCTCTCCACCTGGTAATTTTGTCACTTTGGGTTTTTATCATGCAAGGAAAATCTTTCAAAAATAGGACCAATGGCTTAGAGTTCCTTCCAAGGACTGCCATTTTCGTTTCATCCTCACCCAAAAAAAACTACCAATCTCAGCTGGAAATTAAACCTGCATACTTCAGGTTCAGAGACAACCATGCTAACCACTAGACCACTAAACCACACATTTACACTAAAGTCACCTTAACTTGTTAAATTGGTTGTTTGCTTATAACAAGATTCCAATCCGCCTATGATTTCAAGTAAATCCTTATTTTAATCAAAATGTACAAATCTTAAATTATTTTTGAGTTTTTGGATCATTTTTATGTCTAATTCTTAAATGTGTAGTAAATGATTTAAAAGATAAAAACTCCTTTGCACAAGGAAAAATGTCACATAAAAACATTGCTTATATATTATAATAATAATTTATTATGACCAGTATTTTGCTTTACATTATGTTTAAACAAATGGATATGAATTTGAGATTATAGTTGATAGTTCGGAAATATATCAATAGGTATAACTGGCAAGCTTAAAAGATATAATCAACCTTGGGTGAAAAATGGCACCCTTGAAGAGACAATGGCACCCTCAAAAAGACAAAGGCACCCTCTAAGAGAGAAAGGCACCCTCAAAGAAGTGCGGGAACCTTTATGGCACCTTTTTGCTTGTAAAGGTGCTATTTGTCACCTACTTTGAGGCACCTTTAAGTGCTTTTTGGCACCCATTTGGCACCTTTTCTTTTTATAGTGTACCAAAGACTTGCATGGGGCGGAGACATCCCTATTCTTGACACGGGGTAAGCCTACGCGTTCGTCCACAGACACGATTTCTAGATGGTTGAAGATGACTCTGCAAGGGTCAGGTATTGAGAAAGGTTGTTTTACTGCTCATTCAGTGAGAGCAGCTGCGACTTTCAACGTCTACTTCAAAGCAGTTTCAGTAGACACGGTACTACTGTATAAAGGGCGGGCTGGAGCTCAGCCTCAACCTTTTATAAGCATTAACAGTGTTCAGTGGCTGGACAGGAACTCACGGATGTTTTTTAGACGGTGCTGCTTACTACATGAGTATTTTTTGGGGCTTGGAAAGCATTCCCTGGGGCTTTTTTCATTATGTATATTATTGTTTCCTTTTACTTTGTTCAATAGCCACTAAGTGTGTAGCTTATTAGAAAATTAAATGTTAAAATTTTTTGTTTGCCAAGCGCTCTGAATTCTCTAGTTAACTCGTGGTTATGGAACTGAGATCGAATTAAAAATTAAACGAACTTACCAAGTGAAGTTTGATGATAATTCCATCAATATGTAGTAACGAAAGGTCTACTAACCCTCTCTCTCACCTCCCAGATTAGTGTATTGCTTGTATGCTGCTGCTAGCACCTGGTGGCAACTCTCAAGACTGATTGGTATGCTAATATAACGACATCTCTAGTTAACCCCTCGTTTTTAATTTAATTTTTAATTCATGCGCGTTCCAACTGCGAACTTCATGCTGAGATTCCCATTCGCGCGAGATCTTTTTGCGCCAAATCGCCCCCCCCCCCCCCGATCACGACATGTTATGTGGATATATGTTAATGGCAATTGTATTGTTTGTACATTTTGATCGGCTTAGACATTTTAGGTAAATTGTTTTTTAATTTTCTTAAAGAAAAAAAATTGCCATTTTAATACGGATGGAAATTAAAATGAATTATTTTATAAAAATAGTCAAAAAAATTGATCTAAATTACTATGCTTTCATACGTATAATAATTTGCAGTTGGTAAACTAGTCAAATTGACTAATCCAATCCATTTAATGTTAAGAAAAAGATATACGCAAATTTTATATAATTATTGATTTTTTAATTTTAATACACTCCATTTTCAACAAATATTTTTACGATACCATAAAATTAATATTAAAAACCATAAAAATAAAATACGCTTTCGTAATAGTTAGCAACATGATAGTTTATTGAGAATTTTACAATGTAAACATAAGAAGGCAGTTGCGCAAATAATCAAACAACGAATAATATTGTAGGAATTGTTAACGTTTTGTTGTATGAATTGTGGATGTGGAGTTTAAATTTAATAACTGAAGTATGGCTACCCTTCAACTAAATCTTTTTTGTATACTTTATTTCTTTTGCGGTTAGACAATTGAGATGTTTTTTTTTAAATATTTCAGTTTAAGAATTTAAGATGCATTTTTAGGTTTTATTGTTTGTGTTATCAAAGGTATCAGTTTCCAGCATGAATGTAAGATTTTACATATTATAAGCATAGTTCATGCAAGAAGTGTTCAAATCATTTATGATGAAGGTAAAACTGAACTTACAGAGCTGTAATTTCAATATATGAATATTGAAAATTTGCAGAATTTCCAATTTATAACTTTATTAACTGGCCTCGTAATGTTAAAATTAGCATGCTGCAATTAACCAAAGTTAAAAATACGTCTTCAATTTTACCAGACTCTCGATTTGATTTATTAATTGTTTGGCTGAAATATACAGAAAATAAATTGAAAATATTGGATGACGAGGTAAATCGATTTCAGACTTGTTTTAAAGTGTCTTTTAGTGTAAAGTTTTTAATTACATTAATTCTTTTAGGCATTTAAGTCACCTTTTCAATTAGAGAAGAAAATTATTCTTTTTGTAGTTGAAAATGACTATTCTCAAATTGATTTTTCTGAGAAAATGCAAGACTTGATTATTTGGAGACAAAATCTTCTTTTATTTCTTTCTTTAAAAGAAAATACAATTTGTAAAGTCAGTTTAATTCGCAAATGAAGTATCATTAATTTAATTTATAAAAAAAAATTTTTTTTCAGCATTTTAATGTGTTTAAAATTCACTATAGCAATAAAATGAATTATATTTTAAAATCTGATGTTAGCATAAGCTGTTCAACTACTAATTGCATCGCAAGTACAATTAACACTCAAATTATTCAGACTAAAATTTATAATATTTCTATAGGAATTTGTGAGGTAACATTTACTGCTGTATGTTTTTTAGTCATTTGCTTCATAAATTTGTTTTTAGAACCAATTAAGACTTTCTCTTAGCAATTCAGATTCTTATAGAATGGCAAAATTTTCATTAAAGGTTTCAGGAAGTCAGTAGCTGCATTCAAAATTTAAAATATTTTTGAGTTTTAGTCGAGCTTTTGTTTTATCCCATTTATCTGAATAGGAAATAAAATTAAAACTGAACTAAAATGAAAAAAAATTCAAATTTTGAATGTAGGTAGTATGCATTCTCAGTGGCAAAAATCAGGCTAATGTTAAATACACCCATTATTACAGGGAATATACCCATTATTAAGAATATATAAAAATCTGTAGTTTATTATACACTCAAAAAAATGTTGCCATTTTACTCTTAATTGAGAGTTTTAGCTTGTCTCACAGTTTTAGCTTGTCTCCATATTTATAGTTTCATTACACTATTATTACACTTTTATTATACTATCCCAGATAACACTCTAATGTTGATCTAATGTTGCAGATGTTGAAGGATTGTTTGAATGTTGTGTGTTAAAATGTCATCTATTTTAATATTGCTTAAATATTAAAGAAAAGGGAGTGTTCTAATATTAATTTATAACATTAGATTAATATTTGTTGAATATTTTATAGTTAAACATTATATATAAGTATATTGTATAGACATTAATAGTCAAATATTACAATAATATTATAGTAATAGTAATAGCATTAGGCTAACATTATAATAATGTTATTGTGGCAATGATACAATAACATTCATTTAAATGACATAACTAACATTAGCTGTGTTCAAAGCTTAAAATTCAGTTTTCTTTAAGTTATTTCTGACTTTTAATGACTTTTAGAATTTGCCAAAAATCAATTTTTTTAGGAACAAATTTTTAGAAAATACATTATAAAATGCACTTTTAAGAGTTTGCGCATATGCTACTGATTGCAAAAGTCACAAAAGAAAAAGGATAATTCTCAAATTTGGGACTTTTATAATGCAACTTTTAGAGCTTGCATTTTAAAAGTAATGATACAAATATGACATCATTTCCGATTGTAAAAGGTGACTTATATGACTTTTAGTAAAAGTCATATAAGGTAAAAAGCTTTGAATGCTCGTTGTGCTAAGTGCCCATTAGATGGCATTTTGATGGACGACTTTGGCCATTTCATCCGATTGGATGGAAATGGAAGAGTCCGAGTGTCCAAAGAGTGGAGGTTGGGTAGTTCCATCCTTTTTTGTGTTTAGAGATTAGTTTGGCTAATAAGCCAACGCAGTGTTTTGTTCTTGCTTGCTTTATTACCCTTGAATGTTTGATAACATGATTAATCTGAATATCTTGACTTTGAGTCACATTGATTAATACATTTTGCACAGACTAGCGCATAGCTTGATGTGGAAGTGAATTCAGAGCGTACCTGACCCTAGAAAGCGACCGATGATGGCAACTCATTATAGCTCTGCCTGAATTGGGGCCAGCACTGTACTGAAATATGGCAGTGATCCGGTGCATGGGTTGCACGTCCGAATGTCGCCAGTTCCCTGTGTATCGATGTATTATTATCCGATG